>JASSUY010013137.1:0-21891 GCA_032466535.1 Forpus xanthops | reverse complement strand
GTCTCCAGGTGGACATTGAGCCATTGAGCACAACTCTTTGCATGTGGCCATCCAGCCAGTTCTTTATCCACCAAGTGCTCCACCTATCAAATTGATGTCTCTCCCAACTTAGACAAAGATGTCATGTGAGACAGTGTCAAACGCTTTGTTAGTGTCTTTGATTTTTTTCTTTCATGCTTTCAAAAACATTGTCATTACCATATTAAGTTAGGAAAACATTTACATTACTGCAGTTCCAGTTGCTAATTTAAATTTAGAATCTTCAGAATTCTCTAAAGAATAACCACTAGTTTTGGGAATGCCCTAAAAGTGCCAAAGATTATGATCTGTACTTAAAATTAGTGAAACACTTTGAAAATACCAGCCTGTAGCTGTCGTTTTAAACTTTCCTTCCACCATGCCTGTATTTTCACAAAGGAGGGTGATTTGGTAGAGCAAAGTGATTTGAACTGCAGCATAGACTAGCATTTGAATTTAATACTTAGTTTAGCTCTTAAATGAAAATCATGGTTTAGTACAGAGCTGTAGCTGCTATCTTGTATAGAGCCAGAGCCAAGGGCTTTGCTTTTCCTGCCTAAGGCTCTCAAGATCTCCACAAGGCTTTGGGAGGACTGGAGAACTTCCAGTGATGGTGCTAGATTCTTAAAGTTGGCTTTACTTCTAAAGTACTACAGATTTAGATATGTTATCTATTGTTGTTCCACCTAAGGATCACAACACTAACATTTTTCAAGGCTTGTCCTCATTAGCAAAGGGCTGCTTTCCCCTGGTCTCAGTTCATGGAAATAGGTTTGGTTTCTTTTTCATCCCTAAAGCAATCCTTGCTGTAACAATTCTGGTAACTTGGTAATACCTGCCTTCTTGCGGGAACTCATGTTAAAACTGTGCTGAATTCCATATCTAGAAAGAAATTATGCACTTTGCATTGAATTCACTCAAGTAGGTGATTTAAAAGGTAAAAGGAGAAAACAAATTCTGAAGTACATCACAGCCTCACGCGGACTGCCACTCTGTGTGCTGTGCGCAGGCAGAAAACAGCAGGAACTGTCACTATCACAATTTGTTGAGTGATGCTCTTGTAGCTATGTGTTCCTTAGTTCTGAAGATGTGAACATAGGGATCATACCAGAATGGAATTTTGAAAAACCATATGCTGATGCAAACAAATTCTGTTTCAGGAGCAAACCAAAAACGCACAGTTCATCGTCATCTCCCTGCGGAACAACATGTTTGAGATCGCAGACAGGTTAATTGGAATTTACAAGACTCATAATACGACGAAAAGCGTGGCAACGAACCCCAAAGTTATTGCAGCTAAAGGACTGGAGCAACTCAAGGCTGTTGGATCAGTTGTAGCTCAGACATAGAGTGCACTTGCATTCTCATTGCTGTTTTCTGTAATATACTTGTTCATTTGAAATTAATTTTATTTGATGTTTGAGATTTTAATCAAACCAGCCTCAGTAAACTTGACTTTTTTCATTATAAAGTCTATATATATCTTAGATTTTCTCTTTTAAGTCAGTTCATAAAATTATTTCCTAAATTATGTATTCAGCTGCTTCTTCATACTTCAAGTATAGGTTTTGAATCAACGCTTCTGTTCCACATTTGGTTTTAAATGCCTTTTTTTCCATGCATTTATTAAAGTAAGGAAATCGCTTTTAAATGTGATCAGTGTCCTGTAACATTTTATGGTATTAGTTCCAGTAAGTCATGTCATATCATTTACATGTGTGTAGTCCTATTTCCCGCTGCATGGTCTGGGGAATAGCCAGTTGTAGCCATTTTGTAGTGACTTACTGCTCTTCTGTTACTTTTCTCCCCCCTACTGCAGGCCACAGCATGCACTTGGGATTGTTCAACATGTGAAGTATGGTGGGGTTGTGCTTTTTTGGGTTTGTTTTCTTTTTTTTTTTTTTTTTGCAGGAGTGTTCTGAGGGTTTTGGCTTTTACTTTTTTTTTTTTTTTTTTTTTTTTATACTTTTAGAAGTGACATTGTGTGGTTTACTCTAAACCCCAGGCCAGTGTGGCACACTTGTGCTGGGACTTCTCCCTGAACTAGGAGTGTTGGTGTGCTTCCTGAGGTGGGGTATTATGCAGAACTGAGCCAAACCCAGGGCTGGGACAGCCTCAGCCAACAGGGAGCAGAGCTGGAACAGGAGAGGGGTCCTACTGGAATAATTAGCTGTAATGTGTAGATATTCCATGCCCAACATTAAGATTTATCAAATTAACACATGGATAAAGCCTAAACTATCCCCTTAGCAGGAGGTGACCACACTGTTGCATCTGGGCAGCATTTACAAACTGCAGCAATAGTCATACACGATATTAGATGAGAAAAATGGGCATGCAGGCCTCATTGCTTCTGCAGCCCCCCTCCAGCTGTGCAGTTTTGGCTTTCCCACCTCAGGCTGAAGCTAGTAAGTGGTGCAGTGCAGCTTCAGAATTAGCAGATAGGCAAGGCTAGCCAAGAACAAAAAGGAATGGATCAAGAAGCAGCTCTTTTAAAGAGCAGCAGCACAGTAACAACCCTGTATAAGAAGTAGAAAGAAACCATACCCCAGGTTTGAAGGGCACAAACCTCTCCCATCTCAAATAAAACACAGTAAAATGATTTGATTTTCTCAATAAAGTTTGTCTCTCTCTGAAACTCACCATGGAGGGCAGAACAGACCAGAGCTTGGCTGTGCAATGCTTAGCAGGCTAGGCTAAGAGGAAAACAAGTAGCTGTACCAGGACTTGTAGAAAACTAGGTGAAATGGGCCTGTGGTGGGCATGGTGAGTGACTGTGCAATCCACAGTGGGATGTACAAATTGGGGACTCATTGCCAGAAATAGGAAAGGGTCACTTGGAGACTGCTGCTGAACATTCCTGCAAAAGCACGACTTGTTGCTTCGTCTTCTCTCACTGGGTCAGCACTCTTCAGGATCAGAGGGAAGGAAACGGAGGTATTAGCCAAGCCTACTGTAAGAATACATTTTATTTGTATGCAAATTTATTAAAAGTACTACATGTACTAAATGTTTAAATCTATGATAAAGGCATTTTATAAGTTCCTGTAGTCTTGAAAAATAAAATTGCACTATAAACTGTTAAGATTTTTAAAGTCAGGAAAACAACAGACAGGAAGGCAAGTAAAATATGATGCTTCACAGGGCACAGGACCAACACTCAGCACCACTTGCCAGCCACATGTACCCAGTCACAGCTTTCCAGCAAGGCTTAAGGCAGAAACTAACTCAATTTTTCTGGGAAGTTGATCTGGCAACATTTATGTGGGCCCACAATACACCTACCCACCCTTCCAAATCCTGACCACTGGCATTAATGGGATTTGTCTCTGATTCTAAAAGATGATAAAAGAAACAAACAGAGGCCACTTCCCTGAGCACTACTGGTTCTGGCTTTGATCAAAACCAAACCTGCTGAGCTGCTGGAAAGGGACTTGTGCCACCACTACATCACTGACTCAATATTCTATCAATACTGTGATGTTAGGATCTCAATATCCTTACTAGGATATTTAGGCTTAAGGAATGAATCTGGATCAGCTGTGTACTCAGCTCTCCAAGAAGCCTGGCAGCAAAGGGCAGTTTGCAGGAGCCCAGCAGCATCTGCTGGTAGCAACAAGTTTTGGTTTGACACACCAACCAGTTAGTAGCTAGCCTTAGAATTTAGCCACTACTTAAACAACTTCTATTGTTTACACAACAGCCAAGCAGCCCTGCCATGCTAGAATATATTATTAATTTTATAAAGTCAAATACAATTAGACATGGTGAATTTTGGGGTTTTTATAAAATCATTAGTGATCCATGTTCTGTTGCTGTCGCTGCAGCAGCACTTTGAAGCTGCCCCAGTACTTACTGTAACCAGCCTGTTAATAATCAAAGGGCAAAGCTGTCTTTCCCTTGGGCCTTTGCTCCAGAAAACAAGTTCGGCTGCAGCACCTGAGCAAAAGCAGCAAAAGGGTTATTGAGTGCTTGACTCTGGAAGAAAAGGCGCATGTTTTTTCTATGTGAAGTTATAAAGATCTGGTATTTGTGCTGAAAAGTAGAATATAAATTTACACTCACTCTGAAGTTGTTTAAGAGCTCTGGCCAATGTCTGAAGTCCTTACACCACCAAGTTCACTGGGACTTTTGCTATTTACTACAGTACGTCTCTATTTTCACCACATCTGAAATGATTTAGCACAAAGCCGGGCCTCATTTTTGAGAGTGGTGAGAGATTCCTGCCAGCCCGAGCAAACACATGATTTGTGTGCAGCTGGTGCTAAAGAACTGCAGTATTTCACCAGAAGCTCTATTAATACCTCTCTGTAAAGAAGCACAAACCATCTGAAAGACACCAAGTTATTTTGCACAGGTTAGAAAAGCCCCAAACAAAACAAAGATGAAATCATGTTCTTCACCAATAACCAGCAACAAAGAAAATGAAGCCCCAGGCCATGAATACACACTTTAATGACCATGGGTGTGTCATTTACTTAAAAGGTATCCAGAGGCTGCTCAGTAAAACAGAAAACAAGAGTTTTACACATACCAGAGCCAGTGGCTGAGGTCTCCTTCTAACCTTTAGCCTTGCAGTGCTTCTATTAAAAAAAAAAAAAAAAAACAAAAACCAAAAACCACACAAAACAACAAAAAACAACTTCTGTTTCAAAAAAAAAAAACAAAAAAAGCTGGGAGATTTTCAAGGAGCTCTTACAAATAGGACTCGGGATTATGGCCTGTAAGCCAATCAGCTCTTCGCAGCCACTGAGTACCTTCCAGTTCAAACACCTACCAATCTACTGTGCCATGTCAGCAGAAGCCTTTTCTGTTGCAAACCTTCACAGTTAAGAGATAGCAAAGAGGAAATCTATACAATACAGAAAAAAGGAAGGATATGGAAATATAAAGGAAAAGTGTAAAGCTTTAACAAACCAACTTCTAAGCAATCACTGAGATAGTCAAAAGAAACAGTTCTCCCTAAAATTTCCCATCAGTAAATTAAACATACGGACCAGCACATCCGCTGTATTCTGCAAACGAGTGACAAAATCTCGATAAACAAGCAGCAGGAATTCTGAAATATAAGTGTGAATATCTTCAATTACAACTGACAACACTGGCCTGTGAAATGAAAATAGAGTTACTGCTGTCATCATCATCAAAAGCAGCAGGACTGCAAAAGGATTTACTGGCTGGAGGACTTCTTCTGAATCTCTTCCTTCCTTTCCACTGTCTTTGCTGCATAACTTCTCTTTTGGAATCAGTTTTATTTCCGGAATGAGGATCTTGTTGATCTGACCAATTTTGGTTTTGGTCCACACATCTTTCAACAGGTGCCCAATCCTGGGATGAATCTCCACAGGTTTAACATCCGGGAGTTCCTTCTGTTTCAGAGCTTTTATACGTTGATGCAGACCATTCACCTTCTCAAGGAAAATAAGCGGGGACTCTTCTTTTTTAATAGAGGTATGCAGAGACATTAATTCAAGCTGTTCTTCCCTTATTTTCTTCAGCTTCTCAATGAGAGGCTCATATTCTTCTAAAATGTGTGTGTTCATTTCATCCAGGGCCATCATCAGAGCCTGTTTTTTGTGCTCTAATATCTCACCAAGTTTCTTAAAATACTGTACTACTGCTTTTCTATCATCCTGGACAATGCTTTCACACTGCGACTTCTGTTCTTTCAGCTTTTCAATAAGCAGGCAGACATCAGTCCAGTGTTTATCAGTCAGCTGCTCAAGAAGTTTTGGAAAAGTCTCCTTTTCTTTCGTGTAGGCACTCTGAAGGTCATCGATGGGATGACCATTGTGTTTTCCTATTGTAAGGCAATGGCCACACACCAATTTTCTATCCAAAAGGCAGTAAACATTCAGTGGTTGCCTGTAGTGTTCACTGCAGGTTGCAACATCAGAGTGATCCTCCTTTTGGCATTTTTCAATAATAGCCTTCAGTGCAAAGTTGATGGGCAACAATTCTGTACCATCAGCGGGAATTTCCACAACGCTCCTGCAGTTTGGGCACTTCAGAGAAATTCTCAGAGGTCTCCAGATGGAAAAGTTGCTCGACAGCTGAATGACATTTTCCAGACAATTTCTACAGAACGTGTGGGAACAGGGCAGAACACGTGGATCTTCAAATATGCTGTAGCAAATAGAACACGTTAGTTCTTCCTCAAAGTGATGCATGTCCTACAAAAGAAAAATAAAAAAGAAAGAACAGTTTAATCTCTTTACAATCAACTTATTTTAATAATTCTATTAACCTGAGCACATCAACATGACATTTGATGACAAATAACCTCAGCATTTTATTGAGGCAGGGGAGAGGGAGGGGGGAAGAGACAATAAAAAGAACAAAAATGAGCAATTGTTCAAAGGTTTCAGCAAAGTGTTATCAGCACTTGTAGTGTGACTAGACAGTGTTCCCATACATCCAATTTCTCCCTTGAAAAGTCAGGAAAAGCAGCAATCTGCTACTAAGTGTTTTTAACAGTGAGAAACAGGAGAAGAGAGGGATAAAAGTTAGAACTAAAACGTCTAAGTAACGTAAGAATTATGAAAGTTTTCTCCCATTTAACATTTTAAAATAAAATGAGAAACATTTAGAGTAACATTCTCAGTGTCAGAATAGAATAAGTACAGAAAGTTTTCTCCCCTAACTTTACTCAAATGTTACTTTTGTAATACAAAAAGTCTGATTTATCAGAATCCACCTCTAGCACCTCCACTTTGGCACAAACCAGAATCTAACTTAGTGGTCCTTAAACACAATACCCCTAACAGTAATTAGGCTTACTGTGTTATTCCTGGATTACTTTAAGCACAAACTAAGAAAATCACTCATTTTCCCCCCTTTGCAATGTTGTCCTGTTTTATTTTGCCAGCTTTGTAAAGTCACACTGTAAAGTCACAAATAATAACAACTCTAAAGCTGCTTTTTATAATAAATCGTAATTTTGTTTTACATTGTTAGAAAAAAATAGGGAAATTAGTACATACTTCCTTTGTGCCACATTTTCCTGTTCTCTCCATCAGTTCTAGTCAACAAAGAAATTGTCTAAGCATTTAGTATCAAAGACTTGATTTACGGCCTACCTCTAAATCTGAAAACAATAATATGCAGCTTGGACACCACAGCTGCAAGAGATGCTGATGAACCTCTGATTCATTCAGGTGTATTAAGAGGCTGTTGTATTCTGACATGCCCTCTTAATCTTTTTAACGCAGTAGCATGTTTTTGCATTAATCTGTCAGTTTCTCATTGATATCAAAACTAACAAAGTTTGATTTGAAGTGAATCTACTTAAAGAGAACTGAATTCTTAATTACACTGTTTGAAAGTAAAAGTTAAAACTGCATTTAGAACTGTGAAAACTACCAAGGTTTAAATTTGCCGCTAAAAAAATTTTCAGCAGAACAATTAAGCAGCATTGTGCTTAACAAAGGTACAAGTGGTGGAAGTTGGAAGCCAAATAGTCAGACCCTGGTTTCTGGAGAGTTAAATCAGCTCTGAGCAGAGAAACCTACTGTGCTTGTACCGAAGTAAGCATGGCTTATCTCCCTTGACCGAGATAGTCTGGTACACCCAAAAGTGAAAGTATTCAACTCTGCATATCAGACTCTTTTGCCTTGTAAAACCAGACTGAACAACAATAACAACAATAATAATAACATCATCTAATGGCCACTGTCACCCAAAACATTCAGTTCAATTGCAGGACATATCTGTATGTTGTTTAGTCAACTTCATATCGAAGACACATTTTGATTAATTCAGCTTTAAAAAAATTAAAAATAAAAATAACCTATCCAAGACACTTCAGGTCATTTTTTTCAGCTAATTAGAACTAAATATTGGATCACTCATTTGAACTCTACTTTTTAACGAGATCTTGACAACAGCTGGAAGAAAATCTGCTAGAAAGACATAATTCTCAAGAACTGCCCTTTAAAAGAGGAATGACCAAGTGTGTTAACATTTATAATTTGTGTATTCTCCTAGTTGAAGAGGATTAATAAAGTATGACAGATGTTTAACAAAAGACAATCACAACACTTGGACACTACATCTACCTCTGCACTGCACTGCTCTCACTATAGATCATATGGTATTTCTCTTCCTATTGGGGGCACAGGCCTTCACTTTCCAGCCTGTCCATTCAGCCACTGTGGCAACACTAGATTCTTTAGAACTATACATTAATAACTTCACATTTTTAAGTGATGCTCCAGACACTGAAACTGAATAAATGTGTTAATAATTAAGAGAAGCCGAAAAAACAACCTACTTCAGTATCCAAGATAAATTATTTTTTGGTAATTAATTCTCAGAGGAAATACATTTAAAGGTTTTATTTATATATATATATGTACATGTATTTATACACATGCACACACACATATATAGAGAGAAAAAGTTATGAATCTTAGGGAATGTCACTTCAAAAAAAAAGTTTTCGCGCATGGTTAAAAAGGAGCTCAGTAGGTGCTCTCAATTCATTACTTTTTTTAATGTATAGAATTAATATAGTTAAAAAAAAAAAAAACAAACCAAATTAAAAAACTTCTAGGTTTAAAATAACTAATTTTTCCTAAACCTTGAGCTGTAGTCTTCTTCAATTGTTAGAGGGAAATTTTCTTTCTAAAGAACACACATCCAGCTTATTTGAGCTACGTAGAAGGCAAGACAAAATTAATCTTAAAAAATTATTCTAACTGTAAAGCAGTTGCTTACTATCAAAGGAGCAACTTCATAATTTGTTTCTTAGCTGTTATGAATCACCGCGACCTCTGCAGGAGGGACATGCTGCCCGCTCCGAAACTGTCAGGGTTTTTTTTAAGTTGTTCTAGAAAACTGCTCCAGATATGCACCAGGGAAGCAAAAGGGAAAAATCACAGAATCAGTTTCATCCTGCACTGGTAGCAGCATGTAGGAAATGGTCAACATGTAAACAACAGTGGGAATATACCAGTAGATGTTTAACAGAGACAGACTGGAACAGCAACAAAAAAAGAAGAGACCCAACATCAGAGTTAAGCAAAGAGAAAAAAAAAAAAAGTTTTCCAAGAAGAAGAAAAAAAAAAAAAGAACAGGAAGCTGGTAAATGCCTTCCTGCACAGAGCAGCTACTTGTCCTTAAAAGTTCCAGACAGCTGTGGTAGCAAATATGTGCACGCATGTGTATATGCATATTTCTAGTGAGAGTCACTCTGCATAAGCAAATTACAAACTAGAAGGTACTTAAAAAATTCAAAAGCATAACTGTGTCAGCAACACAGTGAGATTCAGAAGTTTTCCAGCAACAGAAGGCTGACAAAGTGGTCATCATTTTATCCTCCTCTAATTAGCGATACTGTAGATAAGGTGAAAACATCTAACAGAGCAAACCTGTGTTACAGCTTATCCACCAAAGCTTTCAGTTAAGCAGACAAAGTAACACAGAATATTCCTTAACACCACTGCATCCATCACCTAGCCATCAGGATGCTGTTCCCCCAGCTAGCTATGCAAGATGGTGTTTGAAAACAATTCTAAAGTATGATACAGCATATGTCAGTGTTTAGGTAAATAACTTTATGGCAAAAGCCTGCAGGATTTTAAAAGGTGAATTTGACACTTGATAGCAGTTGTGACAGCCTATACCAGGAGTTAGAAGGGACTGCCAGGCTCCTCACTCCTCCTTCATGCCACTGTCAGGAGGAAAAACATCTGCTCTTCCCTGAAGGACACTGTAAGATTTGACCTGACTTTCAATACTGTACTTAAACTAAATCCATGTCAGAAACGCTGTCTCCTCAACTACTGAGGTCCACAAAGCCCTCCTGTGGCACTGCCACAGAAGCTCAAGTTAATACTGTGCAAAAATAAGAGATTAAATGACATTGTTAACAGTGTTTTCAATTTATAAATCACCTTCATAGGAAGGGGTGACAACTTTTTTAAAAAAAAAAAAAACAAAACAGAAAGCCGAGGTGCAGCTCCAGTATTTGTCAGTGCACCAGAAGGCACAGAGCCTGTCTCACAGCCAGCAGTTTTAACAAGCCAGGCACCAGAAGTCAGAAACAACAGCTAGACCTTACACTTTCCTATTCCAGTTCGTTTCAGCTGCACTGCTTTACTCCAAGCCACAAACAGCCTACATGATGAGCAGCATGTCTAGTTTCCCCACCAAGCTGACTTGACAGTTCCTTTCCATATATCCATCTACTGACTCCTTGGCTGCCACTGTAACAAGCTACACAAGTTACCACATTCAAAAAAATCCAAATATAGTACTCTATCCTTTCCATATCTGTATTCTACTGCCAAGATTTGCTCCCTGTCCCTTATCACTTGAACTCTGTCAAGGCTTCTGGTCTTAAGCACCGATCTGTCATACGCCTCTTCACATTAGGCAGTGGAGAAAGAAGGAAGGTAGCACCGTTCATAGAATGGCTTGGTTCGGATGGGACCTTAAAGCTCCTCCAGTTCCAAGCCCCCAGCTACGGGAAGGGTCACTTTCCACTAGACCAGGCTGCTCCAAGCACCATCCAACCTGGCCTTGAACAACGCCAGGAATGGGGCACGCTACGGGGTGCAGCGGGTCCCGATGCCCGAGGGGTGGGCACCCCAGTACTGCCCAGCCGAGAAGGCTGGCTAGAAGCGGTCCTTCCTTACACCGCTCCGCTCGCAGGGGAGTTTCATCTCAGGAGGCCGACCGAGAGGGAGCACCTCACGCAACACCTCCTGTTTACAACCGGAGCCCTATCTGACCCGCTCCCGCCCCGCAGCCTACCTGGCCGCTCCGTCCACCGCCTCCTCGGCTGCGCTGCGCTCCGCTCCTCTCCGCAGGCCCGCCTCAGGACACCAGCACAGAGCCGCTACCCTGTCCTCCGCACAGGGAGCCGACAGCCGCTGCAGGGGGAAACCACCGACTGCTTTAAACCGCCGCCTCGCCCGGCGGGCCCGCGCCCAGCTGCCCTCCACAGAGCCGCCGCGCTGCGCATGCGCAGGAGCAGCCAACGCCCGCGCCGTTCGAAAGTAAACGGCAGCGGGGCGGGGCGCCGCGTTCAAACGGGGCAGGTGACCGTTAACGGACGTCCTGCGGGCACCTCCCCGTGCCGGGGGGGCCGTTGTGGGGCGTGAAAGGGGAGAGTCGGGCGGGATCGGTTGAGCGCTGTTTTAAGCTGGAGCTGAGGGACGTGGGGGTTCGTGGATCCCAAACTCTGCTGAACGTTCAAGGCAGAAGGAAAGGCAGACGCAGAGCAGCAAAGAGATGCGTTGCTACTCAGGAATGATACACTTGGTGCCGCCATCATCCTCAGTAACAAAAGGCGAGACGTTGAAAGGGAAAAACGTTGGTCTACAGCTGTGTGCTCTGCTCTTATGTACCGTTAGTGTAATCGATGTCTTAACAGACTTATTCCTCTGCAGACTGAGAAGGGAACTTTTCTCTGAAGCTAGAAAACAAGCGACAAAATCCCCGATGACTGCGTCGGGAGGAGCAGAAACAGGCGTTCTGCCAACTGCTAAGTAAAAATTAATGCATATTAGTGGTAATGTTCAGTTTCAACTTGAGCATATACACCTACTTCATCTGTTGAAAACAGTTAATGTATTTTGCGTGAAGCTACAAACTAGACAGCGGTAGAAAGCAAGTGGATGAGCACTGTGTTTACTGTGACGCTGGTAAATCTCAGGATTTTATCAGTTAAAAGTTCCCAGTGCTGTGTAGGCTTTCCTGCTATTCCAGATTATTCTATATTTATTTACAGTTCACAAAAGTAAATGAAAACTCTAAAGTTACTATCAGGTGTTACACACATAGTTAATTTAAAAGAGAAAATATGTTGTAATGTGCATCATAATATATCATCATTCAGAAGTTACCTAAACATCTGGCCTAAAACTGGTATTTGGAGGATCTTACAGAGATATCTGGGGAACATTTGGAATTATGTTGCAGATAATAAAAAAATCCTCAACTGCTAACCATCACAGTGCAGCTGATAGGCACAGAGTTCTCAATACTGTATTCACCTGTAATTGGTCTTTTCTGTGTGAAACCATTATAATAATAGTCTTACCTTCATATCTTCTGATGTTAGTTACACCTCTTTAGTTCTGCGTGTTTAACAACTGTAACTGAAACTTTTTTATGTTATTATCAAGTTGGAAGTTTTTCAACTTAACAAGTTTAAATAGTGCTTTCTATTACTGTATTTCCACTTGTGGCAGTACAGATGCTGCCATCGAGGTCCACCTTACTCAAAATGTGTTTTGAAACCATACAACTATCCAGACACCACACAGCAAGGGATTTATCCAGTAAAAAATATATAGATTAGAAACTGGCAGTAAAATTCTTATTTTGCCATAAAATGGTTTCAAGATGTTGAAAATCAGTCCTTTCCTTAAAAAAAAAAGCATGGTTTGGAGAAACATTAGGTTCTTCCTGACCTGAGAACAGGACTTGGATGTCCTAAAGGTGTTCTTCAGAAGAAGGTAATGCCCTTTCCAGAAGAGATGCAACAGCAAAGAGGGGAAAAAGTTCTAGAGCTTAGTTCTAGAATTAGAGATAATTTAATTCTAAAATTAATTCCAAAATAATAGATTTTGTTTATTAAATAACTAGTTTCAGTTGAGGTTTGTCGTAGATTTTTGAAATCTAAAATAATTAATAGAGATTGAAAGAGCATGAACTTCTTCCTCTGACTTTATTTCCATGCTGAAGCAATTCTGCATATTGTCAACATTACAGTAGGATTGAGAGAGTATTTTACATACTTGTTTTGCAAGTTCAAAACATAATGTGTTTCTTTCTCCAGCTGTGCTGCTTCATTAAATATTCCATTTGACTGTTCCTTAAGTCCCACAATAGGAGTTTCACTAACAGTTTTCACAAGACTAGTTATTTTCCTATTTTGCTATGTAAATAATGACTACATCTTACATTGTTAATTTTACAGTTTGGGTATCATGGATTCAGCTGAACCCATGACATTGGGGTAGAGAAATTCCTCCTTTACTTTTCACCACCTTACAGTTTCATCCTTTCAAGCCAGAAGGCTGCCTTAGTTTAAAACTTAGCCTTTTAAACTAAGGTTTTAAAAGTTACTTGCTCTGTCAAAACGATTCTTTAAGTCATGATGTCACCATTAATTACAGGTGTGCAGATCTCTGCCTGTCCTGCTCATCCTGCCTGCTGATGGCGAGACCTGAGTCCAACAGACCCTTGTTTCTGCAGATTGGTTGATTTGTGAATTGCTTACTTTCCCCCCTGCCTCCACTTGTAACCCAGCCAGCAGGTTCACAACTTGAGCCAGTCTGCACCTATCACAAATATGGTCTCATCCATCTCACTTGTCTTCAAGCAGCCACAGTGTCTCGTCAAAAACTAACCCAGAATAACTTCTTTTTCAGAGACTGAATCCATTGGCTGAAGGATCATGCCACATACTGGATCATTATACCAGATGGGTCATTACTAAACCACCTGCTGTGGGTATGTCAGGATGATGAGAGTTTATTTTATAAAATGTCAGAAATGGACAGAATGTGTGCAGGCACTGACAGATCAGTAGCCCACTTTCTATTACAGTAAAGAGAATGTTTAAGATAACATCTCTATTTGAACAAGGTAATACACTAAGCCAGATATACAGATCTTCACATCCAGAGGTTTGTTCTGCCTTATTTGTAGAAGAGGCTGCAACCACGTGGATGTTTCATTGTTGCATTATGTTAACAGCATCACAGTAGCAAATCTTTGCAAATGAAATTTTGGGAATAAGTACCTTCTAATATAACTCTGTCTGGCAGAAATTGCAATGACAAGAAATGGACCAGCATTCAACCTGCAGAGCTGAAAGATTACAATGTCCTCATGCCAGAGTAAGCCTTAAAACATCAGCTTATTAAACAGCCCCCTTCTAACTACATTCATAGGGTCTGTGCAGGAATAACCTGATAAATTTTTCTGCAATTTAAGCAAAATGTAAAAATTGTAACAAGCAATATGTGTTGAAGATGTGCAGAAAAAATGAAAACACCATAGAGCCGAGATAAGTGCATAAACAGCTCAAGGTTTGTAACTGAATGTATTATTAGAACAAGTTAGAAAAAGGACAATGGTTTAGGTGAGGAAAGGCGTCTTCAGGTCCACATTACGATCATCTGAAAACTAAAGCTTCAGTTCCACCACCAAAGTCTAACTGCTGTCTGGTTGCACACCTGTGGTTCATTAGAAATATCTTGTCATAGGTAGTAGAAAAAGGAGTATGAACTGTGTGCTCTTAGCAAAGGAGTCCAAATCCGTGACAGATTCCAAACAGCTTGAGAAAGAGGTAAATTTGGCATAGAGTTAAGGGTAAAACACCCCAAAACAAACAAAAAAGCAACCAAGCATTTAAAGGTTGTAAGAAGGTAAGTAACAGTAGAATAGAACAAGATTTTACTTTATTGTGGTATTACTCAAGCAAGAGATTTACCGTTAGTACCCATGCACAGAACATCACTGGTTGCATGGACACTGACCTAAAAAAAAATCTGAAGCTGACAAAGCACTTGGATTTTTTTTTTTTTGCCTTAATTTTAATGCTGAAGCAATTACTATGGTTATTGGTTCTGCTCATCATTTTAATGTATTTGAGATGAACATGTTTTTCAGACTACCATTCTGTAGTATTGGGCTACTCCCTTCTCTCCCCACCCCAAGCTCACGGAGGTCTAAATCTGTTTCCTGTTTCTTGAAAGATGCTTCTCTGTATCACCAGCACTTTAATTTTTGTGGCAGTGGATGGGAATGTGTTGATAATTTTACTCCAGGAAATATACTAGACACTGCAGCAACAAAGACTACCTGGTAAACCACAGTGCCTGAAAGGGCACAAATCCTACAGGCACTCAACCTGGGATAGTTTTGTTTCTGGGCTACATGCACTACATATGACAGAATGACAAAAAAATGAGTTTTAATCCTTTCCCCTCTACTAACCCCCTTAACACAGTAAAAGTGATAAGGAAAAAGCTACAAAAACAGTGACAGGGAAGCTTTTGACAAATAGATAACTGATATTCAGAGTAAAAAACTGTGTTGGTTTATACACAGTTTATTTTTATGTACTTAAAAGAATTAAGCACCAACATTTAACCTGAAAAACTGCCATTTTAGTGTCCTGGGTTCAGCAGCAGCAGTCATTTTTCTCCTTCTTTGTAGCTGGTGTAGTGTTGGGGTTTTGAGTTTCAGCCTGATGTTTTTAGTTACTGCTCAAACGTTTAGTCTGACCGAGGACTTTCTGAGTCTCATGCTCTGCCAGGGAGGAGGGGAAGCCAGGAGGAAGCAGAGACAGGACACCTGACCCAAACTGACCAAAGAGGTATTCCATACCACAGCGCGTCATGCCCAGTACATAAAGTGGGGGCAGTTACCCACAAGGGTTAGGTCACTGCTCTGTTGATCTGGGTATCAGTTGGCGAGTGATGAGCGGTTGTATTCTCTTCTCTTGTATTCTCTTGTCATTATTATTATTGGTGGTAGCAGCAGTGGTTTGTGTTATACTTTAGTTACTGGACTGTTCTTATCTCAATCCTTGGGAGTTACATTCTTTCGATTCTCCTCACCATCCTTCCAGGAGCTGGGGGGAGGAAGGCGGGGGAGTGAGTGAATGACTGTGTGGCTAATTTATGGCTGCGCTTAAACCACGACATTTAGGACATATTTGGTTCATACTGTAACCTGGTGTTGTAGATATGAAGTCTGACCACTGCCCATCTCTTTTCATCAAATTACAAAACTTCGGTAATGCTTTTACCAATAGCTAGCATTTAAAGTTTCCCACATTTGTTTTATAGTAAAAACACCTTTCAGTGTTGTTTTATAGAGATTTAAAAGTATACCAAAGGTATTTACAGATGACGGCTTTAATGACAGCTTGCAGAAAACTCTTCCTCAGCCCTGGAGCACACCAAAGGAGCAGAGTAGACACAGGATTCCCATTTCAAGGTATTTCCAAGCAAGAATGGGTATTTCTTCACAGAAATTAGGTTTCCAGACATTTTTATGTCTTGAAATAGTATTATTCTTTTCAATTGATTTTGTGTTGTCTTGTGAGTTTTACTCTGGCAATAGCTAAAACTTACTATTAGAAAGAATTTGTAAACTTTACACATTTTCTGCTACTAAGTTTCCTTTCATAAAGTCTATTTGATCCAGATGCAGAACTTCTGTAATTGTTTCCAGCCTTATGACCAGCATTTCTACCAGTAATTTGGTGACATGCAGAGTTGAGGAAATATTTACAGTTAAAAGTGGCAAAGAGTCTGGAAGTGTTATTACAAAGACATTCTTACTTAGAAAGCAGCAGTTCAGTAATTTATGCAACAATGTGTGATAGTTGGTTTTACAAAATAGATGTATTTCTTCACTTTCAAGGAGAAAGTCACCTTCCCCTTCTTTACCTGCACACCCACCATTATCCTTCAGCTTTTGAATTTATGTAAGAACAGAGCCCTGGTTACACAGAAGTCATCAGTTTCTCACATTCAGGTCTGCATAAATTCCAGGGCAGCTACTTGGTCCAACAGTGCTGCATTTGGGAGTAAAAACCCACCTGGAATACCTTGTATTATGGATTAATTTTTGTCCTTGTATACTTTAAAGATCCTTTTCTAGGTATCTGCTACCCTAAGTTCAACTGAAAAATTTATTTTCTACTTCAACATACTGAAAGAGTAGATTCAACAATCTATCAAAGAGCAGTGTTCTGCTAGCAAACTGCCTGAGTACACTCCATGTCACAGATGTCATTTTAAAAGGAAAACATCTGAGTAGCTTCAAGTGATGACCTAATTC
This sequence comes from Forpus xanthops, assembly GCA_032466535.1. Taxonomy (NCBI): domain Eukaryota; kingdom Metazoa; phylum Chordata; class Aves; order Psittaciformes; family Psittacidae; genus Forpus; species Forpus xanthops. Next base: position 5,058 of record JASSUY010013137.1, on the reverse strand, counting down.
CACTGCTCAATAAAGTCAGAGGCTATAGTTTATTCATCCTCATATGTAGGCAGAAAAATTGGTCTGTGACTTCCACTGCAGCAGCACAAGGTTGTACTTCTAAGTAACTCTGCTTTCTTGAAGTTAATGATCTGATCAGTATTTCTGAAGTCTTTTAAGTTCTTTGTTGGTATCACAAGCAAGCCCCCTTTCCCCAACACTGTAATTTTATCACCTCAAAATGCAACTTTGAGGAAAAAAGCCATTGGACAAAATAGCTTCAGTTTTGCTCCTGAAGAACTCTGAACACTGCCACCCTGTGTATGCCAAAATGTTTAAGCTTTCCAAACAATGGGATCTGCTGTGTAGCAGGTGAAGAGAATTTTTCACACCAAAAAAACTCAGGCCAACAAAACCACCAACCACCATCTAAGAAAGTAGAGGCTGCAGCTAAAACAGTGCTAGCTTAAGGCAATTTGGTTGATGAGAAACTTAACATGAGCCAGCAGTGCGCACTCACAGCTGAGAAAATCAAGCATACCATGAGTTGCATCAAAAGAAGTGTGACCAGCAGGTCGGGAGTTGATCCTGCTCCTCTACCCTGCTCCTGCGAGACCTCACTTGGGAGCCTTGCGTGCAGTTCTGGTGTCCTCAACGTAAAAAGCACATGGAACTGTTGGAACAAGTGCAGAGGAGGGCCACAAGGATGATCAGGGGACTGGAGCACCTCCCCTATGAAGACAGGATGAGAGAGTTTGGGCTGTTCAGCCTGGAGAAGGGAAGAGTGCGTGGAGACCTCATAGCAGCCTTCTGGTATCCAAAAAGGACTTATGAGGATGCTGGGGAGGGACTCTTCATTAGGGACTGTAGTGATAGGACAAAGGATAACGGGCTAACACTTCAACAGTGGAAGTCTAGATTAGATATAAGGAGGAAATTTTTTACTGTGACAGTGGTGAGGCACTGGAATGGGTTGCCCAGGGAAGCTGTTCTCCTCTTACCCCTAACAAGAAAGGATTCTAACAGTGAAACAGTTTTCTACAGTACATCTTTCACAAAGATACTTTAGTGTGATGTTAGTAGTAAGTTTACTTACAGCACTGCAACTCCCTTAAAAATACCAGTTTAAGCATTTTTACATCTTCTAAGAGTTCCCTACATTCTATAAGAACATAGCCCTAATATAGTAAACCACGTACTATATAGTTAGGTGAACTAGTTATTTCTTAATATTTATACCAAGCCAGTTATTTACCTCAAGCCTATGTAATATACCACAAAACACTGACATTTAGCAGGTAAAAAAAACCCAAAAATTCAAGATAAGATTCAGAAGTGTGTCTGTCTACAAATGATCTTTCACACCTTTTGATGAGAACACACACAAAGACACACCAAATACAACTGGGTTGCAAGTTTTAACGTTTATTTCCCCAAGACGGCCTAGCCTGCAATCTACTCGGATAAATTCCACAAGCTAGTTTCCGCTGCTTCTAGTTTTAAACTTTAACCATGTTTCTGATGACAAGGAATGCTGCAAAAATACTCTAGTCCAACAAAGAGTTATGATCACAAAATAATCTTTATCCATTCTACAGTGTTTCAGAATTACCAGTTGATTTTAAAACACAAGGTAGATAAAGATGCTAATGGTGGCTAATCTGGTACATTTTATTATAGCAAACTGTTGTTCATGCAACACTTGTGCTCAAAGGGGAAGGCACAGCATTTCCTACAATGAGCCACCTTATAAAGAGTTCATTTTGTACAAATTTGTAACATCACCTTTAATTTAGTGTGCAGAACCTCAAAACTGAGGCAGTACTCCAATTATAAAAACACTTGCATCCTTTTTGTGCAAGTTTTAAAAATACAAAGTTTTCTCTCTAAAGTGGCTCAAAATAGATTGTTCACGGCTGCCTACATCTAAGATAAAAAGAGTCTAAAACAATTGGATTAGGCATAGTAAAGGTGTTCAAACCATGACTTGATTTGTACATCTATTCACACCTCTTTTTCGGTCTTTATTCGGCAGTACATATGCACCAAATTTCATTTTTAGAAGTTTCCATATCATTTTCATAGAAAACAAAGTTTGAAAACAAGTAACATTGAAACACAGCACAGTATTCTTCTACCACAACAGAAACATTTGGTTACAGGACTCAACATAATCTAAAAATGAACTATGCTGTAGATTACCACATGCAAAGGTCTTCATGTTATCTTTGAAAATGAAAAGGATGAGCTTTTATTATCACATTTTACTGCTTCTTACTATTATGGCAACTTGTGTACTGCAACACAGTCTATCTGAAGGGAAATGTATGATTTTTTTCATGCAAAAATCTACAAATTAGTTTTGATGATATGGAAAGCTTTTCATAACATCAAACATTCATCTGGTGCAAATGCACAGGGAAGCCTTCCTGAAATTCTGACTTTACAAACAACTAATAAGCCATACAGGAAAAGAAAAGTAACTAAAAGAAAAATAAGAGGGGAAACAAAACAAAACAAAAAAACAAACCAAAACAGAACAAAAAAAGAAACACAGGCTGCAAGAGTAAACCAGAGTCTGCTGCTAAACCGGTCTTCGTTTGTGTGTCCAGTGTAAGTTAACACTTATGAACTCATTTTGATGATTTACTAGGTTTATTATCAGCCCCCTGAAGGCGAATCAAGCTTGCATGCGTTCACATACAGCATCACAACCATACTCTCGTACACACGCCACTCCGGACTAGGAGCCTGCTTCAGGACCGAAGAGCCCCGTGTTTGAAACATGAGCCTGGCTCCACAGTATCGAGTCCAGACATTCATTCAACGTTGTCCATTCACACGGTGCTTCATAGCAAGGCCTGGGCTCATTCTCCTTGGACTTATGTGGGCATCCTATTCTCTTATGCTTTACAAGGCTTGATGATGGTAGTACTGCATTTCCCCCCAATTGCTCTAGTAAGTCATTGTTCCTTCTCAGGCACTGAAGATCTTTGACCTGTAGCCCTTTTTCTTTGAACAATCTAAATAAGCATTCAGTGTGAAGTTTTTCATTACATTTTGCCACTCATTCTCACTCGCACCCACTCGCCATCTTGACTTCATTTGGGCTTTTCTGTGATTCCAAATGAAATCTTCACATTTTCTTTCCCGATTTAATGCAGCAGCGGATCCCATGAGCCAAGATTGATGGATCAAACCTTTTTTTTATTCAGTGCTGCACTGTACCTAACTTCCGAAATACCACTCTAAAACTGGAACCCTTCTGCTGGTACATTGGCAGATGAATTGAAACCAAATGTTCCGCCTTGTATTGCTTCAGGAACAAGGCTAGGATCTTCGTCAATCTGTAACAAAATGAGAATATTGTGAGTAGGAAAAAAAAACAGCCTCATCAAAAAGGAGCTGGACAATCCTAGAAAGCATCTCTCTCTCTTCTAATATAATTCCTAGCATCAAGTCTTGACATTCCTCTTCCCAGTTTAGTATCTGCACTATAATGACAAAGTGCTTTAGGCTAAAATGCTTTAGCTCATATATGCAGTAGGTAGGCTACATGGTACCCAAAAGTCTCTCTTGTTTATGTAGTTTTCACTCCTGGACAGCATTGTTAGTCATGCATTGTCCTTACTGTCAGCTTACAAACCATCACAGTTCTTCAGAGAACACCAAAACCATTAAATCAAGCAAGGATTAAGATGAAACCCATTTTCAGTTAAATAGGCAGTGTACAGGTTACCAAAGTGACACTAGATTAAATTCCAAGTCTTGCTATAAATGTGAAGTTTGAGTTGCTGAACAAGATTTGCATCTTACTGTTCATATGAAAGAGAAAAGAAAAAAAAAAAGGCACAAAATAAACTTCAATGTGGAGAGCAGGGCATGAATGTAACTGAGCTCTACTATTTTTGTACTCATTTTTGCTCTCCAAAGTTCGTCCAGTGGAAAACCCCTGCTTCATGACATACACAATTGCACTTCCTCCACATGCAATTAAGTTTTCTGATTTAAAACTGCATAAAGCCTTCTTTTATGTTATGTGTTCAAAATGAAAACATTCTTGATCAGCACATCCTACCTCTGAAATTCCTGAAATATTTAAAATAGTTTGTTCCTTAAGAAGCAGAATCTCAGATTTAGTACTCAAGTCAGCAGGGAGCATATCAGATGTAAAGTATCAAGCTTAGAAGCTGACAGTCAAGAGAATTATTCAAAGCCTACTATTGTAATCCCTGGAGATGGGGTTTAAGCTAGGCAGATCTTCAGATGGTTCATAATGAAGAACAGCAAGATATGCAATAAGTTCAAATAAGGTCTTATTTTTCACTGAAAAACCAAGCAAACGTCCCAGAGCAGGCTTCAGAGGTGCTGCCTTAATCGCGAATTGTATTTACAAAGGTAAGCAATTACAAAACCAGACTGCAGAGCTATCAGACACTTACATCATCTGAAGAGAAGAACTGATCAATGATCTCATAAGCCAGTTTGTAGATGTCTTCATTTTCATGATTTTGTAGCTGTTCAATTTTCTCCAGGCCTACAAATAAATACACAAGAAATGTAACCGAGTTAAAATACCAAATTCAGTCAAAACAACCTCTTCTCCTTTAAGGTTTAATCATACAGAGTAAATAAAAATAAATCTAGGCATACAGTGACTACAAATAAGATGCTGTTAATTCATGACATCACAAAAGCTTCTTACGGATTTCAGGAAATATAAACTGGGTAATACATACAATGACAAAAAAAAAAAAAAAATGTAAAAAAGATCACAGAATCATTAGGGTTGGAAGGAACCTCTGGAGATCCAGTTCAGCCCCCTGCCAACATAGGGCCACCTCTAGACCAAGTTACACAGGAACATGTCCAGGCTGGTTTTGAATGTCCCCAAAGAGGGAGACACTGTGACACACCCTGGGCAGCCTGTTCCAGTGCTCTGCCACTCTCAACGTAAAGAAGTCCTTCCTCATGATGAAGTGAAACTTCTGTTATAGTTTATGGCCACTGCTCCTTGTCCTGTCACTGGGCACCACTGAAAAGAGTCTGGCACCATTCTCCTGCTACCTGCCTTTGAGG
>JASSUY010013134.1:0-48618 GCA_032466535.1 Forpus xanthops | reverse complement strand
TTGTCCTATCACTACAGTCCCTCATGAAGAGTCCCTCCCCAGCATCCCTATAGGCCTCCTTCAGATATTGGAAGGCTCCTAGGAGGTCTCCACGCAACCTTCTCTTCAGGCTGAACAGCCCCAACTTTCTCAGCCTGTCATCATACAGCAGGTGCTCCAGTCCCCTGATCATCCTCGCGGCCCTCCTTTGGACTTGTTCCAACACTTCCATGTCCTTTTTATGTTGAGGACACCAGAACTGCGCAGAATACTCCAAGTGAGGTCTCACAAGAGCAGAGTACACAGCAGGATCACCTCCCTCAACCTGCTGGTCACACTCCTTTTGATACAGCCTAGGATATGGTTGGCTTTCTGGGCTGCAAGTGCACACTGCCGGTTCATGTTCATTTTCTCATCAACCAACACCCCAAGTCCTTCTCCACAGGGCAGCTCTGAATCTCTGCCCAATCTGTAGCTATGCCTGGGATTGCTCTGACCCAGGTGGAGGACCTTGATGGACCTTGTCAAGGTTAAATTTCATAAGGTTGGCATCAGCCCGCCTCACAAGCACATCAAGGTGCCTCTAAATGGCAATTGTGTCTTGCACAATAAAATATCACTACTTTTATTGGGGATGCTTGGAGTCTCTGCATATTGCCCTGGAAAACCTGTATGAGATTTACAAAGCAGGTATTTAATCTAAAACAAATGAGGGTCCTGGGGGACACAAGCTCAATAGGAGTGCAGAGTGTGCAGATGAAGCAAAGGAAGCCAAGAGGATGCTGGGGAACATCAACAGGAGCATCACTAGCACAGATAAAGAACTCATTATTCCACTCTGCTCAGTGCTTGCCAGGCCACATCTGGACACTGTGTTCCGTTTTGGTCCTTGTTATACAAAAAGGCGTGGAAGGGCTGGAGAAGGTCTAGAGAAGGACTATAAAGATGGTCCAAGGACTGAGAGGCTGTATGAGAAAATGCTGAAGGACCTGGGTTTGTTCAGCCTTGACAAAAGAAGGCACAGGACAGTCCTCATCACCATGTTCCAGCATTTGACAGCTAGAAAAGCTGTAACAGAACACAGAACTATATATACAGTTTAGTGTCATGTAGTTGCGCTAACAATAAAATACCTGGACTATGTGTCTAGACAGACACATGAAGGCTTTTATCCCCTCCCATGCAAAGTATGACCTTCTACACCTGTATCAATCATCTTATCTTTACTTCTATTATACAAACAGCTGAAAGATCATAGTGCAAAGTAAATGCATTTGAATGAGTGACTTTTATACTTTCACAAGTAAACCTTATCTTCCACTTCAGAGGTAAACTGTGCTTTTGAGCAGCTGAACATTAATACTTGAAAGTTGTATTTCTATTTGCTGTTAGTAGCTTGATGCTTCCAGTAGTTTTCTAAAAATCCACACTTATAATGCCTGTACCACCATGCTTACTCAAGATTCCCATGATACATTAATACAGCAGTGCACACAAAGGCTGCTGTGAATGCAAGACACATCTTCCCACAGAATTGTTTGAAATATAATTTCAGTGCTTAGTTTGCTAAACATTTGTTTTCTTCACATTTCCATATTTAGAAATAAAATAGATAGCTCATAATTAGTAAAACATTCATTGCAGAACAAGATAACCAACAGGCACTTTAATCTGTTGTTCAGAAGTCTGCAATAACTGTATCTCCATAAATAAATTTCTGCTTGCTCTTTTATATTTGTACTAGTGGCAAGAAATTCTCAACACTAACATGATAACAAAGACTTCGGCTCTACATTCTTGAGGTGTGAACCACCAATGAAAGCCATTACTTTTTATTACTTGCTGATTTAAACAAAAAAGACAAAGTCTAAGATATTCAGCTTTGCAACATTAAAGCATCACAGCTCATATATGGAAAACTTGGAGACTATATTGGTGGCATATACACTGCTAAACGTTAGCCTGCATGCCTAATATTTCTTGGTGGCCTGAGTTCACAGTTTTATATTTCAAAGGCTATGAATGGAGACAGCTTTACAGTTGCACATGTCTTCTTTCCTGAAAGAGCTCTTTAACAGTCCTGAAAGTAGTAACTTTAATATTCTGCCCACCTCACCCTACCCAAGACTAACAACGAACATTTACAGTAGTATTTCAAATAGGAATAACTCAACATTTTCCAATCTGAACATATGCATCACTCAGAGCTGCATGACTCTTTTTGCATATCTTAGTAAGGTTTGTTCAGCTCAAAGCGCACAGAGCACATATTCTAAATTGCACGTCAACTTACTGCAATTGTTAATCTGCAGCAGTGTAATAGCCTGTGAAAATGAAAGATTTGAGATAAATGTCCACTTCCCTTTGGCACAAGCCAGTTCTCACTATTCAGGTGTTATCAAACAGCATCCTGGTGACAGACTAGAGTGTAATACTTAAAAACTGGTATTTCAGCAAATGGAAACCTCTTTTAACCAGAAGTTACAGAATAATTGTGGAAAACACAAAACCTTCAGCTTTTGTGAGTTCAACAGAATAATCTGCTACTCAGGACCTACTTGAGCATCTCAGCTGAAGAATAAATATTGAATCAACAGATCTGGGAACTGCCTTGGTTGTACTTTATTTTTTGGAGGATGGGAAAGCTCAATAATATTTATGTCTCATGATTCAAACAAACTGGAGTAAAATACTTATAGCTTAATGAGGTGATGAAGATTTTTTTCAGCCTCTTGCAAGCTTGTCCCACATCAGTGCCAAAACAAGGCAGTGCTGTTGTGAAGGCCACATGAGGTATGCACTACAAATACATTGAAGTGCAGGAGAAGAGTATGAGTTTGGACTGACCACATTGCTCATGCAGAGCAAAGCCCTAAGTCAGTTATGCACGTCCTCTCTAACTACCACCCAAACAGAACTATATGCCACAGCGGAGCATTATGTGCCAAACAATTCAACTGATTACTGCAGAAATGTAACAGAACATTTTCAGCCATTTTAACTGGAACTCTGGGACTCTAGCGGTGGCAGCAGATGCTGTATGCACTCATTTTGAGAAGTGTTGAACATCCAGGATACGAAGGGAAGTCAACAGCAGCTGTATGCACTCAGCACCTCTGAAAATAGCAGCTACACAGCCTTGAGGTCTTATAGGTGTTAGGAGTTCAGACAGAAAAAAATTAGAACAGTTCTATTACAGAGCTACTTTAGAAACTATTTAGAAGAAAGATATTTAACTTCAATTTCAAATTCCTACACACTCAAAAGTAAACACTAGGTAGCCCATTTTGAAGTTACAAGTTTACACAATTTCAGTAATATAAATGATTATCGCGTTGCTTTGGCATTTATGCAAAAAGCATGTGTTTATTTTCAAAAAGATGGGTTTAGAGGTCAGTCAACTCATAACACTACAAACCACCCAAGCAACTAATTGACAGATAATTTCTGGTCTGTAATACACAGTATATAGTATCTCCTATCTAATTTTGCACAAAGAATGCGTGCCAAACTATGTTATTTATGTGAAATTATAATACTAAGGGTGTAAAAAATCTTCAGAATTGAGATTTGGCTGTTGCTCCATTAAGTAATTTGCTATTTGGATAATAACTTGCTAATATTTCAATCAAGCGTGAGAGGTGATTGCACATGGCCTGCCAAAGAGGTTTTAGTGGCTCCAGAAACTGAGGGCAGCCAAGAGCCCAGCAAAACAAGCACTCAAACTACATTCTCCTAGAGGAAAAGAATTACATATGCTAGGAGTTCAGAGATTCTCATACTAAACCTCACTCCAGCTAGCACAGTATGGCATTCAACATGCCTCTCCTTCCGGAAAACTGCAACACCAGACAGGTGCTAGAACTCAATTACCATTCAGGCAATAAATAACCACAGAAAGCCAGCTAACCAGATTTATAAGGGACAACATTGGGGATCTGACAGGTTTGGAAACATAGAAGAAATGTAGAGGGTTTCTTTCCTGTCATCTCTGTCATTATAACCTTCCACAGCTGTGTACATTTGTTTGGGATTTTGCAAAAAAAGTCTGATTTTCAGTTATGTTTGTCAGATCAGGCTAAGGTAAAGGCATTTCAGTCCTGAAGAACAGCTATTATTGAGAAAGGACCAGGGAGCATTCTAGCAATGCTGAGTGCAATAAAGTCACTGAGGTACACATCCTGTGTGCTGCAAAGCGAGTCTGAAGAGTGAATGGGAGAACTGTCTTGCAGTGATTTTCGACGACCAGCTGATAAGCACTCTGGAAACATTATTCACCTATGACAAAGACAATCTGAATCCCAAACAATTTTGTAATGTGCCACCTGATAGAAAGTATTACACATCATGGATTTCAGAGCAATAATTTTTAAACTTGGATTTTGTGAAAGACTGGAGAAAAAGGAAAGATACCTTTTTATTGCATTTTGATTTACATGATGATATCAGTAGCTAATGAGAGGGAAAACACATTGGAACTGACACCATGATGTGGATTGCTGAGTGCAAGACTAAACATCCATACACTTCTTTGCAGGTTCAGCATCTCTACTTGTAAACAAAAATATGTTTCCAGAGTGCTCTGTGTGATGAGGCCATTTCCTATCAGTTTAACAGAGATAGATAAACTGGAAAAAGCAGACACTGCGACACCTCCACCCCCTTTCTGCATCCTGATTGCAGGCCCCAAAGCATGCGTTACAGAGAAACTCAGGTACTCTGAGCCATGCCTACGCTGTGGCTTAGGGCAGACTTCTGAAGTCCCCTGACAGGATTATTTAGCAGAAAAAGCACTAGGTCTAGCTATTCAGAAAACTTTGGGCAGATTGTGGTACAATCAAAATATGTGACGTAGTAGCACAAGGCCACTTTGCAAAACAGTCAGTTCTGTGGCATTTGTCTGCAATACTGGGCACAGGTGAAAGCAAACATGACAATCTGGGGTCAAAAGCAGAAGAAATAGCATCAACAAGGAGCACAATGAGGGTGGCTCAGCTTCACACCATCCAATCCTGTCTTCTGCATCAGGCCATCCTCTGATACCAGAATGTGGCTACTTGTAGTAGAAAATCTGCATCAGTACACAAATTTGCACATTACTTTAAGTCAGCTCTAAGGAGACAGGAGAAAACTTAAGTGGGAGTAGCAGTAGTTTCACACATACAAAAGAAGCCCTATTCAAAGAAAAAAAAAAGAAAAAAAAAGGCTAAAGAAGCAGGAAGTGGAGGAGTAAATGACAGAGAGAAGAGATGCTTCTTTCCATTTACACAAGCAGACATACTCTTGCAATTTAATGGATTATAAGGACTCAAAGATATTTACTGTCTAGCCACTTAAGTACATTCCAGCTCTTGATTTGCTTTTCGCATTGAAACCAGTTGTATATTACATCAATGTCATTCTTGTTTGTTGAAATAAGTGAATAATTTGGGGAGTATATTCAATTCACTGGTTTTACATTCCCTTGTTTCATCTGTTCTCAATTTCCACAATATGCTGTTGGAAAACTACATCTGGAAGCACATAGCTAGTCAGCCAGATTGGTCAAGAACTTTGATATCTTAACTAATTTGCTCAACTACGTGTTAAATTGATAACATACAGGCTAAGATGTTACGAACATGCCATGCATCACTTTTTGAGTTTTGGTATGCAATCTGAGAACACAATTCAATTAAGCCAATTTAATGGCTCACTTCTGTCAAAAAGGTGCTACTTCATCTCTCCGCATGCACAAACTCCCCAGTTTTGTATCCCTATCCCCTTCTTCTTACTGGCACTAGTGTGCCTGTACTGCTCTGCCTTCAAGATGAGCCAGCTGGGGGAAATAACCTGGCAGAACCCAGGTAGTTTTGATTTTCTACTGATTTAGGGCTTTTAGCTGGCTGCCTGAAAGTTCAAGAAGTCAGTACAAAAAAAAGGCAAAAAGCACAAGCACACAGGCTGTGAAAAGAGGAAGGAACACAGTGATGTATTACAAACCACACCTTCAGAGAGTATCACTTCACTCTTGCTCCTCTTATGTGAAAAAATTTAACAGTTCTGAAACAGGTAGAAATCTTACTTCTATTGCTAAAGCCTGTAACTTCTGAAGTTGATAACTTCTAATGTTCTGCAGAATTACTAAGGCAATTTCCTACAAAATATCTTAACCCATAATTTATGTCCTATTACACAGCTTAAAATTCAGCTAGCAAGAGATACCCAGTGAAAACAGAAACATCAGCCATCTAAATTCCCATAATGACTTGAAACAAAATACAACAATGTTTACTCTATTGCTTTGGCGTGGGTTGGTTTGTTTGCAGTCAAACCGTAATTTATACTGGCTCTTCACATATTGATATGTTGAGGAAATAAACAGTAAATACTATTTCCAATCCATCTGTTTAACTTGTTAGAAAAACAACAGTCAGAGGCTTTTCAGAATTGTATTTTTTCTTTACAAAACCAATTAGGGAACTAGGTTTTCGTTACAATTAAAGTACTCCGTGTGTGCATTTGGATGAAATATTTCCCCAGTCTGATTTCCCAATTCTCACTCCAGCACTGGTCCTGGCAGAGGTTTGTGGAGTTGGAAGCAAATGAGTGACAACCATCTGGAGGAAGACCCACCACATCTGTGAGCCTGGTGAGAGCCATCCTAAGCCATGGTCGACTCCTGTTTCTCTTTGTCTAACACAAAACTGTGCCTTTTAGAACAAACATCACCCACCTAACAAGGAGCTTCTATGAATGGTGCTGCAAGGAGAGTCAGGTCAGCTTCTTTATCATTCACCTGCTGCCCATGGAGTGGAAGACACTTAGCTAATGCATAAGATCTTTGCCTTGTAAGCTTCAATTTTTCACAGACAGAAAAATGAAGGTACTTATCTAACATTTATTCAGTTATTTTGCTTTTAAAATCTAGGCCAGCCAATTAGCACCTTTGAAAAAATATTTAAAATGTAAAGATGGGTATGAAGTTTACACTCAAACCATAAGGTAGGCAACTTAAATGATCTGAACTACAGAGCTGTTGTTGAAGCCAATAAAAATGTTTCATAACTGGTTTTTGCTTGCTTTTTCACCAGTACCAAACACCACCGTTAAAATTAAAAACATGCCACCTTTCAACACTTTAAGAAAAAATGCTTACTAAACTAGCCAGATCAGTATTGAAACAGTTGTCCATAGCAGGAATATTCTCAATGTAATTTAGAAGCTTTGGAATGGCAGGTTTCAAACACTCACCAAATTTTCTACACCGTGAGATAACTGAATGATTTTATTTCCGTTCTGCAATTTTGAGTGTTTTCTTCCAACACACAATCACAATAACATTTCAATTTATTTCAGGTGCATTCCATATAAACCAAAAACTATTGAAAAATTCTATATTTCTTTCTGTAATTTGTCTTGGTCAACTGCAGACTTTTTTAAAAAAGAATTTAATATGCTCTTGGTTTCTGTTTAATTTCCAATCCTCTAACAATGGATTAAAATACATTAACAGGTTACAGCTGTTTAGTCTTCTAAATTCTGTCACCTCCTTCCTCCGTTTGGGACTACAGCCTCTTTTTCTTTTTCTTTTTGACTTTTTGTAGACTGAAATCCAATACTTTTGTCTGCATGCGCTGCTAATAGCCATCTCTACCCAGCCACAAACCCATCCCCTTGTGTCTCATTAAGCACATTTACATTTGGCTCTTAAAATCCTAAACAGAGAATTTCATGCCTAGCAATACTGCACTGATGAAAGAAGCACTCTACTCATGGCTTCTGTAATGACACAAGGTATTATCCTGTTATTTAAATCTTACTAAAAACAGCAACTGCTCTGCTACAGTGTGACTTAAAAAAAAAAAAAAATAAAAAAGTACTTTTTGATGGTAGGCAACAATTAAATTTAATTAAAAGACATATAAAAAGTAAAATTTTGTATTATGGACTAATTCAATTAGGTGGGTATTTTTGTAAAGCTCTTAAGTCAATCACAACGTGTTTCTTCCTCAGGAAGATTTTAGCACCCTGAGAGTTCCAAGGCATGCAAGCCATTTGGAGCCATCAGCCTTCTCAAAGTCAAAGGTTTTGATTGGGCAGGCATATGAGATCACCACAATGTAATTAAATATAATTAATCACTTCTGGACCAGTTCTTTCCCGAAGTGCCCACTGAACCTTTTCAGGTGGCAGGAATGTTAGGAATTCATGATTCCGGCACACAGTAGTAGGAAGCAATCCCAGACTGGCTCTTACAAGTCCTATTTGCTTCAGTTCAAGGCTTCTACTGATCATTCCTGGGGCAGCATAAAATAAACAACAAAAAAAAAGGCAACAAAACAAGAGGGAAGTGCTGAGGAACTCAGCCCTGAATCACTTGGGATTTAACATGAACAAATAGTATCTTGCATCTTAATACAATCCAACAACTAAAAAAACCTGCAGGCCACAGGTGCAGTATGCTCACCGCAAGAAGTTGTCTTTAACCATCTGGCTGGGCTATCTGAACTAACTGTATAATCTATGCAGCTCCTACATGTAGCTCCAAGAAAAATGAGTAGCATTAGATGAATCTAAAGCTAATGAAGGAAGCCAGGTTTGTACCCAGAGTGAATTGTCACATTTACCTTTGCAAGAGCAGATGGGAGAAGCAGACTTTTGGATGCTTCTGTAGGAGTTTACAGCCAACAGCTCAAGGTCTAGCAGACCTTGAGCTTTCAAAACATGGCTTTCAAGGAATGGACAGCTATCATCGTCTCCAGCTGACATAACTAAACAAGGCTCTGATCCCTTCATAAAACTTGCCAGTGGTGTCAGTTCTAGCTGGATTATGCCTCAAGGCATGTTACCACTGGAAGAAATTGTGTCAGCCACTCTAGTGATCACAAAAGCACAATGGAGAGGTTTCTACTCTAACATGGACAGTATCAGAATGGGCTGAAAGCTTTTCATGCTTTGGAGAATTATATTCAACACCATTAGCACCGATTCAGCTTCAAAGGCAGAATAAAATCAAGGATCTATCAAGAACATAAAGGTTGCTTAGACAAAACCAACAATCTAGCAATTAGCAACTGTGATCTACTATGTAAAAATGTGAGATCATAAGAAGCAGAAACCTTAAATGAATAAAATCTCAAGAAAATCTGGCAAAGGAGTACCAACTAGCTCCATGATGGCTGGCTCTTACAAGCCAACAGTCATAGACCATTACAGAAGTAGTAGTCTGAAACACGCCTTTCCTTTAAGAGTGACAAGCCAGAAGGCCCAGTTTAGCCCTTTGAAACATTCTTCTCCACCCACAGAAGCTGCAAATTTTATCTGAGAAATTCTGCCTGTGGTACAACCAGCAAATTCCTCAGCGGGAAACAAAGGATCATTGCTGCTATCCAGAAGTTGTGGGCTGAAGAACTTCCTGCCCCTAGCCAACAGAACTCCCCTGTTTAGGGCTACAATCAACATTTACCAACCTACTTCCCATTCTCTAGTCCATGGCCAGACTTGCCTCTAGTCAGAAGGAAAAACAGGCAGCCTTCTGCCTCCATTTGCTCATTACTATCCTTACACACAGAAGATAAGAACTCAGACAGAATAAATACCCACACATGATCAAATGTAAGAGCTGGTCGATACCTTTTTTTTAAAAATCATTGCTCTGATTTCACTTGGTTCTGATATCCCCATTTGCTATCATCTCTGAAGAATCCCTAGTATGAAGACATTCTCTAACAAAACCCTCTAGTAGCTCTTATCCAGCCTCTTTTTCTGTGCCAGAGTTTGAAGAATCATCATCCTTCTGTGTAGGTCTTAAGAATCTCTTGATCTAAAAAAAATCTCTGTAACCCTCATCACATGCATTCATATAACTCTCAGTTAAAAGAAACAAGTCTCTCCCTGCTACTTAAAGTAATGAAAACACTGCAATATAGTTTTTCCAGCTGGTTATGCATATACAAGTAGGAGGAAAGCTCTTTCTGCCTTCTTAGGCCCAACAGACCTCTAACTGAAATAGGTATTGAATCTGTGGTATACTTCCTGAGCAGAATCTCCCAGCTGTGCCTGATGTGTATAACAGTATATGGTAGACAATTTGAGTAATTTTTCCTTCAAATGGCTTTACTTCCAAACTGCAAAATAGAAAGGGGGAAAAAAAAAAAAAGAGGTGCTCTTGGGTATTACTTATAATAGAGCACTGAACAGAACCAATCTCAGAAGTCAGTACAAGCTTTACTCACATTTCTTCTTGAAATCTTTATCTGCTCATAGTGCATTTGGAAAGCTGAACGACAAATTACGATCGATAAAAGCCAAAAGACTCAAAACTTGTAAGGATTACTTTGTGATTTGCCCTGACTAGTGCAAACATGACTCAGCAGTTCTGATGTGGCACTAGAGAGATCCAGATTGAAGTAAAGTAATGGCTGCAGAATCTTTAAAGTCCTCTAAGATAATCAGGAATATCACAAAGAATTTATAAACTTCCTCAGTTATTCCAGATTTTGCAATATTCACAAAAGTGCCAAATATTCAATCACTGTTAGGGATTACACAAAAATGGATATAATTTAATAGTTTGAATTTAATATGTAATTATCATCTACATTTATAGGTGATTCAATTTAGAAACAGAATTCTTTCAAAAAGTTCACAGGAAGAAAGACTAGAGCGATATTTGTAAGGTAGGACTAAATATTGTAATCCCCTTTCATACATTTTTAATGTTATTTTTGTTTGAAATATTTAGATGATTTCCTTACACCTATGAATAAATAATCCCATGCCTACGTGTATATTATTTTCACACACAGGAAATAAACCAGCAATGAATCTTAATTCTTTTCTGCATCATTCAGAAGGCCATAGTCACCCAGCAGACAGGAGAAAAGGGATGTGAAATGGAATAGGTCTTAGTTCTGAGAAATGACATTTTGAAAAATCCAGGTGACAGATAGCTGATGCCACCACAGTGTTTTACAGGCTGTGGAGGTTGATTAGCCTGGTAAGAAAGTTACTTAAATTTTCACTTCAGAGTCATTCAAACCAACAGGAAGCAAAAAAGGCTCCTTACAGCAAGCTGTCAATGAGAACCATGGAAAAAGGCACTGCTTTGGCAGTGGAGGAAAAAAATAGGAACCACATCGTCTCAATACTATATAAAAATGAGCAAAAGGCACAGGGAAAGCCCTTCACACTGTTCTTGCTGATCAAAAAAGATTAGAAGTATTGAGCTATTTAGGAAACCATTAGATATTGTATAGAATTGCACTGCTTTTGACCAAAGCCAAACACTGAAAATTAGATGTCCAGTTTTCAAAGCCCTGCAAGATAAATGACTGGAA
Source organism: Forpus xanthops (assembly GCA_032466535.1). Classification (NCBI taxonomy): domain Eukaryota; kingdom Metazoa; phylum Chordata; class Aves; order Psittaciformes; family Psittacidae; genus Forpus; species Forpus xanthops. The sequence goes on along the minus strand of JASSUY010013134.1, from coordinate 37,318 downwards.
GAAATTGGTAGGCTGGATGCAGATCTGCTTATTCAAAAGAATTTACAAGTGCCATTTCTCCTAAATATAGGAGGCATCAAACAAGAGCTTTACGTTCTTTCAACCTTGTCAAAAAGTGTGTGAATACAAGATGGACTATATCTGGAATACTGTGTTCGGCTTTGGTCCCTGCTATAAAAAAAAATGTGGATGGGCTGAAGAGGGTCCACAGAAGGGCCATAAAGATCATCCAAGGACTGGGAAGCCCTGTGAGGAAAGGCTGAGAGAGCTGGGCTTGTTCAGCCTTGAGGCAAGAAATGGCCAGGGGAGACCTTAGCCCCATGTTCCACTGTTTAAACAGTGGCTACAAAGAAGATGAAGACGCCCTTTTCACAAGGAGTCACATGGGAAAGGGTTAATGGGCACAAGTTACTTCTGGGGAGATTGCAATCAGACACAAGGGGAAAATTTTTTCACGCTGATAACAATCAGCCATTGGAATAATCTCTCTAAGGAAGTGGTGGACTCTCCAACACTGGAAACTTTTAAAGATTCAGTTCGACAGGATGCTGTGACATCTAGTCTAGGTTATGCTTGACCAAGAAAGGTTGGAGCAGATGATCCTTGAGGTCCCTTCCAACCTGGAATTCTATCATTCTAAGTTCTCCATCTCCTTTTTTTCTCAAGTTCTTCCTCAGCAACTTTTCATGGTCTCTGGAGCCTCTCTGAGAACTACCTGTCTCAGTAAGTGGTTAAATGACAAAAGAACATCTTCTCATGCCTGCACATCCTCACCTCCTTTTAAAAACTGCATTTAGCAATAGCATATATGTGAAGTACTGTATTCTTTCATATGAAATGCAGTCAGTGGCCCTGCTCTGTTGCACATTTTTATTACATGAAATTAACTTTTTTGTCCCTCAAACGACATTTCAGAAATACACACTGCATTCAACCAGCTGGGAAGCCAGTCTTCATCTAACAGTCTGTGCTTTGATAATTCATCCTTATACTTTTGTTCTTTCAAATAATAAAATTACTTAGCAATTCATACTGATCCTCCACCTGATGAGGTTCTACTGAAATCAGTGGGGACCCTTCTACTAATTTTAATGATAGTCAAGTATATCAACTCATGTCTGGTAATTTTGTTCCTGCAGAAATACAAGCTTGACATAGGTAAGAAGAAGTCACAGTACTGCCTGAAGGAAAACAGAACAGAAAAATAGATTCTGAGCTGTCTGGGGGACAGATTAAATTTAGTATGAGAGAAAATTGTAACATTTGTACTGCTGATATCTCTGCTTAAACTATCTCTTGCTGACCATTACTGACTTCTTTCTGGAGGCATTGTTGGGGAAAAAAATAGTAACTGACAATATTTACACAGTGCTCTTATCAAGAACGAGGGGGAGTATGAAAGAAGCACCAAATGTTGATTTACTGGGGGCAGAAGAGGGAAGCCCTAACATCATCAGTAATTTTATGAACATCACCTGGTGCTTTATGTGTCACAGAATGGGGTGCCAGGTTCCATCACCTTTCAGATTGCAATGTGGGCTACGGCATCTGCTAAAAAGTGCCATAGACATGTTGCAGATGCTAGCTTAAAAAGTAAAAGTAAGACTGTCATTAAGGATATGTTACTACTGTTTTCAGTTCAGGAAGCGAGGTCATTTTGGGTTCCCATAAATAGTAGAAAGCCAGTAAAAAAAGTCTCAGATTCTTGTTGCACAATATTTCTCCTCCTGTTCTTGATTTAATGCCAATGTAACCAAAAGATTGACCTACAAGAGCTCAGATTTCCTTCCTGTTTCTTCCCTATCTCCAAGTTTCAAACGAAGAGCTTTATGTTATCTGTAAACTCTGCTATAATTCTCTTCAACAAAGTTAAACACACTGTTGAATGAATCAGCAGATAAAGTAAGAGCTAACTCAATCCAAACACTATCAAAGGTTATATCAACATAGTGATGGGGTTTTAGCACGGTTTCCTAAGAAAACAAGGCTTATATAAACACATTAGTTGCCAGTCTGCCTATGACCCTGTTCTCCCATTCCACCAATAATTTTTGAACCATTGTCCAGTTTTAACCATATATAATGAAAGGACAAAAGTCTCAATGCCGTTACGGAGCAGGGGGAGGTGTGGGGGGTGTGGAAGGGAAACCGGAGATACCCAAATCAGTGCTCCTGCTGTGGGCATCAGACTCAAGTGTAGGGTGCTTAGATTCCTAAATCCATGATCATTTCTTATTCCATTTGTTTTCTTCTGAAAGGGACCAAAAGCACTTTGACACTTTTTTAGTTTCATGATGGAGCCACAACAAAGAGGTGAAAGGCCACAAGGAACAACTTCTGCTCTTGTTTCAGCACTAAAACCTGTGCTTTCTTCTTTTGCTGTCTCAAGGCAAGAACAGGAAATCCAGCAAGTCTTCTGCCCTGGAGAATTTTATCTAGCAATGTACTTCATTCACCTCAAGCTCCACCATATCTTGCACTACAATACTTGCCATTAATAAGATAATTCTCAGTGACACTGATGTGTTGAAGCAGACATATACTGAAGTAAAAACTGCGTCTGGTAATCCACATAAAGGCTTTTGACAAAGTTTGAGTTTCTGGATAAAATCAAGACAAGCAGCCATCTACACTGGTAATAGCAAATCTCGTAGCACTCAGCTTAGGAGAGGTGTCTTTACCCTTACACCATAAGGTCTACTTCTTGTTTAGCTCCTGACAAAACAGGGCTTCTCCTTTCTTTTACAGTCAATACTGGCACAGGCTGCCCAGAGAAGCTGTGCCTGCCCCATCCCTGGCTGGACAGGGCTTTGAGCAACCTGGTGCAGTGGAATGTGTCCCTGCTCACCACAGGGGGGGTTAGAAGTAAATAATCTTTAAGGTCCCTTCCAACCCAATCATCTATGATTCTATGAATATCATATCTCTCTCTCTCCTGCAATCACACCCAGCTCAGTAACAGTAAAAAAGCCCATCTTGTCAGCCTCTCAGTGTGGCAATAGTGCTGCCTTTTGACTTCTTTCTGCAGAGTGGAAAGATATTATATTATTAACTGCTAATGGCAAGCCATCGCTGCATATTTATAAGCCAGTCAATGATCACATGTACTTTATTATTCATATTGCAGCTAACAAAACAAGCTGAGGTGACAGACAGCTCCTGACAGAAAAAAAAAATAAAAAAAAGCAAAAAGGTATCTAAAAACATACATATGCTCCAAGTTGCTGAAAAACATGTCATAGCCAGAGAGATATTTTTGGGCTTCCATAAACTGACAGGTGCCTACATTATGCTAGAAGTCTTTAATCTATAAAACTGGATTTACAGCCAGTGCTTCAAGAAGAATGAACATGCCTAACAGCCACAAAGATCTACATTCTCTGTACGTTTAACTAGCACAAATTCGTAGGACTCACTTAGGACTGTAAAGGAGTGGTCATGTGCTCTTTCTAAGTTTTCTCCAGGTTTTAATGGCCACAAAGTAGACGGGAGAGGGAATGGTTTTAATTTTTATGAACTTTTTGGGCAAGCTTTCACTTAGGCAAAGCTTTAACACTATGTAACTTTTTCCTTGGAAAGCTGGCCTGTAATCAGCATCTTTAAATAGCAAACAGTTTATTGTTAACAGAATCTAACAGCTAATGACTCTTGCATGAGTTAAAGAAAACCATTATCAATGGCTTTCCTAGTCAGTATATCTGTTTTGACTGTAAAAACAAAAACTCACCAGCTGTACAAAAAGGATTTTCCTCCAGCCTCCAAACAGAGCAGTTTATTTCACCACAAATGCTATCAGGTCTTTGTCTGGCTGGTAGAATTCCTTTCCTGGTCTGACTTCTTCACCACTGCCCTGTTAAGAGAAAGCATTTGGAAGGTTCTGCTTGTTACAGGCAGTATATATGTTGTACTAAATTATTGTAAATAATTATTAGGTTCATAAAGGCATGAACACTCTGCTATTGCATCAAGATGACCCCCAAAACCAGCTCTGGAATTCAAAACTGGGTGTTTCATTACTAGTTTCCTATGTAATCCAAACTACCAAGCATCCTTTATTACATGGACTTCTGTTCATAGTCCTTGAAACCCTAAAACACACTCAGCAAAACAATGACTTTTCAACAGTGTGATAACCTTGTTTTTCGTCTAGTTCTGTATTTCTAAACCACTTATAACCTAAGGAATGAATTTCTAGTATTTGCTGTAAAACAAGAGTTACTATAAGGAACAGGTAATTTGAACACCACTGTACCAGTGACAAACCTAAGTAATTCTCATGCAACAAAATGTCTCTGTTAGCACGATTCCACTGGTTCAAGCAGTATTTATTTATTTAACCACTATCAAAGAATTTCTTCTATTTAAAATGAACTAAAGACTTCTCATCTCTAACTAATGCTTCTACACATTAAACCTGTAAATGTTACAAGAAAACACTGCTTTGCCTTCCCTCTCCTGGTGATTCAGTAGAAACACCTGGGCAGACACTGATAGGGCAGTTTGTCAAATCTCTAGCCCATTACACAAAATGGATAATCGCTAATGATTTTGTGCTTCTGAGAGTATTCTGAATTGACTAGCTTCGCTATTTTACTTGGATCAGCATATTCTGTTATTCCTATTTTTTCTAAGCACTGCTATCTTATCCTTAAGCAATTTCATTTAAGTCAATTACATTCTTATCGACTCGGAAGTTATTCAAAGTGAGGGAAAAAAATGCCACCTATATTTAAAGCAGGATATGAGCATTTTTTTATATGCCTTCAACAATGTAACTTGATTTCACATAAATATCATCTAGTTTTAATATCTTACTGTTAACTCCAAAATAGGGAAGCTGAGTCACTGAAAAGTTGATTGGCAAATTAAATTCACAGCCTAGATACCAACCACTAGGTCAGTCTGTCCTCCAACTGCTTCTCTTGGAAGATTTTCTCACTGTTATTGACTGTTAATAATTTCTACATGTCTGTACTACACAAATGCCAAAGGCGAACAAAGAAAAAATCACAAGTTCTATAATAAACACTTGGCAATCTTCTCAATGGAAGATATGATAGAATAAGAATCACTAAATAGTTTGGGTTGGAAGGCATCTTAAAGCTCATCCAGTTCCAAACCCTGGCCATGGGCAGGGACACCTTCCACTAAATCAGGTTGCTCAAAGCCCTGTCCAACCTGGCCTCGAACACTGCCAGGGACAGGGCAGCCACAGCTTCTCTGGGCAGCCTGTGCCAGCACCTCACCACCCTTACAGGAAAGAACTTTTATCTAACATCTAATCTGAATCTTCCCTCTTCCAGTTTAAGGCCATTTCACCTTGTCCTAGTGCTACTTCGTTTTACAAAAAGCACCTGTCCAGATTTCTTGTCGGCTCCTTTAGACAACAGAAGGCTGCTCTAAAGTCTCCGCAGAGCCTTTTCCAGGCTGAACATGCCCAGGTCTCTCAGCCCTCAGAGCATCTTCATGGCATCCTCTGGACTTGCTCCAACAGGTCCACATCCTTCTTATGTTTGGGGCCCCAGAGCAGGGCACAGCGCTGTGGGGTCTCACAAGAGCAAAGTAAAGGGACAGGATCACCACCCTCAACCTGCTGATCATGCTGCTGGTAATGCAGCCCAGGACACAGCTCATTTTCTGGGCTGCAAGCGCACACTGAAACTGGCTCATGTTGTGCTTCTCATCAACCAACACCCTCAAGTTTTTCTCCTCAGGGCTGCTCTCAATCCAGTCTCCACAAAGCCTCAGGATTGTCCTGACCAACCCAGGGGCAGGACGCTGCACTTGGTTGTGTTGAACTCCATGAGATTTGCACAGGCCCACCTCTCAAGCCCACACCTGAACTAGGATGACAGAAGGATTTAATAATAAAAAAAATAATTAAAAAAAAGCCTTAAATTTACCCTAGCAAAAGCATTGGTCCTTTCTGCACTTTTAGGAACTGGTTACTTATTTTTTATGACTGAGCAATACATATTACTTGTGCAATTCTAAGCAATGGAAAGAAATTGTTACTTCGGTTTTAGTAAGATATAAGAGTTACCATAAAAGCAAATCATAAATAAGATCAGCCACTTATTCCACAAGTATGGAATGAAAGGAATGCAACCTTCACCAGATTTGTTTGAAGACTAAAAAGCAGGGGGAGGGGAACTGAGAAAAAGTTCACAGCCAAACTGCTCACAAATCTCTGACACAGAAAGAGAGATTCCAGATACAGCAGAATCTGCAAGTGAAAATTTACAAATTATGACTGTCCAGCACACACAAAATATTTTTCTTAAAATTCTAAAGGACAACAAATGGCAAATGACTGAGGAATCTCTGAAATCTAAGAAATCTTCCACCTGTGTGCATCTTTCCAGAAACACAAGACGGTGTTCTTAAATGCTAAAAAATAGCACTCAATCTGGTGTCGGAGGTCAGCCTCTGATGAGGAGTAATTCACTGAAGAAGATGGTGATGTCAACTTCAAACATGAGATGGAAAAGATCCAGGAAACTTGTTAGTTCTGCAACTATTCAGGAACAAATATTTAACTTGGGAATTAGCAAGGAGATGAACTTGGAACTGGCAAGGGATCTTTGTAGAGAAGCAAAGCAGGAATTATATAAGAAATGCAGGTCAGAGTCTGCATGGAACAGATCTTGTTCTGCTCGTTCCTCCAGCTATTCCACCCAGACCGAGGCATTTGCATCAGTCAGGTATCTATACTTCGCATTAACTTTCTGGAGACTGAAGGCATCCATGGTACCTTCCGTGATGGCTGGGATGCCTTGAAAATGGAGAACTCCTGCCTGGTGAGGAAAAAATAACTTCAATGAAATTACCTTTCTTTGGAATAAAAAAGTAGCCCTTTTTTTGAACCTGCCATGGTCTGATACTCGTTTCACGCAACTCTAAGGCTGGAAGAACCGGTTTTATATGTCCACTAACTTCCACCTTCTGCTTTTGGAATTTTTTTATATGTACAAGCTAGCTGAAAAGCCCAGCAGTATATCAGCTCTGTATGAGCAGATAATGGCTGATACACAAGCTCTGAAAACCACAGCTCAAGATTCTTTCAGACAATGAAACCTTTAGCTACCTCAGCCTTACTTCTCTCTCATGCAATATTTTCACAGGTGTCTAACTAATTTTTTTTTTTTTAACTTCTGCATCAACAACTACACATATCTTTTTGCTTCAAATACCTATCTGTTTATTATATATTTCTCCATTCTCTGCACTTCAAAGTGAAATATTCCACCAGCAGGCTCTGATATTTTAGAGCCTACAAGTGTGTGTACATGGCTGGCCCAAGATGCAGAGCAGTAACCATCACAGGAGGTTTGGAGAGAATAAGCTTAAGTAAATGCAGTGTACTTTAAACAGCGGAGAGAGATTTGAGCCCTGATTTAAAGAGCTGATGAACAGAACAGAAAGGAACCACACCAGTGTGAGAAGCTAGAGCACACGCTTCAGGAAGTCCAGAACTGCAGCTGCTGCCACCGCAGCCATAAAACCTAGGAACTCACAACACGGCAGTGATCCCTCTGGCTTTCCCTACAAAGGTTGTGATCTGGTATTCACTGCCATTTACTTCCTCTTTCGTATTCTTTAGTCAGTGCACTGTTGTTTCTTCTATTGCCAAGTATTTTCATATTTTTCTTCTTGACCAATTTCTTTTATGTCTGTGGAGCCACGAGTTTCTGATATCCCAGATAATACTTTCCGATAATTCCCAGTTTCCAACAGTATTCCTGACACCAAGTTATGTTCCCAAAGGCGTTCTGTAACTTTGGAAGATCGTTCTGATTGATGTGATGTATGTGTAAGCACAGGTGCAAGCACGTGGCTGCTTGTACACATATATTTGTGTGCTCAAACCATAGAGAAATAACTGGAGCCATGTCCTATTTACAGAAGATAAGAGCAACCAGACTGTGATAAGTATGTAAGGATACATAAGGAAGTACACTGTTTTCGAGTGACAAAGCAGCATTCTTCTCTGTCCCTCAGAATTAGATTAGTCTATGTGGAAACACAAGCTTCCTGTGTTAAGAAAAAAACATTTATATTTTTAGATGACTGGCCATCAATAGTTCATAATCAACATGCAACAATTTTCTAAGCAGAAGATCTTTTCAGTTATAATAAAGCATATTCATGCAGGGCTGTAAGAAGGTTGGCCCAGAATTCACTCAGCAGTGAATGCCAATCTTAAATTTGAGGAGGTAAGAAGACCTGGTAACAAGTTCTATTATGCTCAAGAGAAAACTGAATTTAAAACTCATGTCTTAGCAATTTAAGCGAGAGTGTTGCCCTTCCGCATGGCTGAAAGCTTCACACTGTGCTGAGAATAAACTTGCAGACAGCAATGACAGCTGTGGGAATGATGCCACATATTAAAATGTTAAACTTTCCTCACAGATGACAACAGGAGTAGTCACCCAACATAGCATCGTTCTGCTCAGGTACAGGTCAGCTGAGACAAGGAGCAACACTTCAGGGAAGACTGTAACTTGAAAAGGAAAATAAAGCCAAAATAAGCTATTAAAGATAACACTAAAGAAGAATGCCTAAAAACAGAGATGAAAACTAAGACATTATTAAATTCCACATCAAGCAAATTCATTTAATCCATAAGCAGATACATACCTTGCCAGAGAAAAATGGAAAGCTTCAAAATGAATTCTAGAAATTATGAAAAAATGTCAAAGTAGGTAAATAAATGTACATTAAGCATCTCCTACCCCCATCATTGATAAAAGGCAAATATCTACACAGAGACATGTCTACTTGCACCATAAAAAAAAAAAAAGTTAGCATATAACATCTTTTCATTAATCCACTTAAATTAATGTAAAAGACACTGTGTTGTAACAGCCCCTGGGAATCCTCTTCACCATCAAATCTGAAAATTGTAAGTTTTTAGTAAGATGAGAGACAGACAAAAGGAAGAAGCTGCTGTTTGGAATTCCTGATTTGCACATCAGTACTTGTAACTAAGTGTTAGAAGTCAGAATCAGGTACAAAATCAGAAGACACACCCTCTAATGCATGTCAGAAATCCATGGCTCTGAAGTTACTTGTTAAAACCTGAGCCTTTTCCAAATCACCAAAGAGAGCATGAAAAGCCAAACTGGCATCCATTAGAACAGCAATTCTCTCCAGCTGTCACAAAGCAATGGCTTCCAGTTTGGCTTTCTGCAGCCATTGATTGACTCCAGTGGTTGCTCATACAGCATTGGGTTAAATTACATGGCTCAGGAAGCACTTTTCCTGCTTCCCTAGTTCTGGGGTCAACCCACATTTCTGCAGGATCCTATTCTTCTCCATGGAAAGCAACCAAACGACAAAAGATGCTGTCTTATGTCAAGTTGCATTTTTAGCCCCCTCGCCTACATTGCCTTAACCAAGAGTAAAAAGATGTTTGCACATGAAAGCAAGGAATTAATTTCTTCTGCCTGGTACGGAGCCAGCATTTGCAGTCATTCTAGGCCTGAAGGCTGTTCCAGAGGCTAATTTACAAAATGAGGATAAACATCCCGAGCTTTACAGAACACCACAAAGAACACATTTGATACCATGTTGTGTGCATTTGTTGACATTTCCCTGCAAACACTGCCATGATGTTAGCTTCCCTGGTACTTTCCTTCCTGTGCCTCCTCTTAACTCTGGGCAGGAGAACAGTGGGTGAAGGAATGGCTGGAATGCGTTTGCTGTAGCACAGCTTTCTGCCCTGCTATCACTTGCTGCTTTCTCTCAGACTGCAGGGAAAAAACAAGCTTCTTTTAATATTCTCCATTCAAAATGTAGCTAATGCTCCATTTTCTTGGGATAAAAGAATGTCTTTTTAATGGAATTGTGCAAATAAAAATACCTTTAATTCATTTTTTCCATTATTTTTCTTCTTTTTACACCAGGACTCAAACATGCAGGTCTCCATATCTTATCCATTATCTATTCTTATGTACATATTTTGCAGAACAAAGACATTGAAATTGTGAATCCAGGTCTCCAATCTGGGAGCTTCATACTGTCACAGCCACATAAAGAGGCACAGAAGCAAGCAGAACAAGATTGACAAGGAATAACCTCAGGATGAGGGAGTTTCCCAGCTGTCACAGAGCCAGTGGAGTAACTGCAAAGTTTCTCCCTGCACCTTTGTAACTAGGGCAAAAAGAGCTCAAAGATACTTCCACTGTAACCAGTAGCAAGAATAAGCCCTCCTGGACTTCACAACTCAGCATCAATGCCCCTCCAGGAGACCCAAAAGCACATTTTCTCTCTTCAGCCTTACTGAATAGGTCTCACCAAGCAGAACAAATCCAGCTTGGGTTATTTTGCTTACCTCACATAAAATACTTATTTTTCAAAGTTGGGATTGTTGTCACTCAAAAGGAAGGAGTATATTAAAAAAATAAATAAAAATAAAAATTCCGGTCTCCTACATTTAATACAACATTTTTCACAGCAGTGATGGTTGAATCTTTATACCTAGTATAATATCAAAGCAGCTGCCCTCAGCTGTTTAGCTTTAAAAACCAGTTTCCTATAGCAAGCTTTACAGTTGCTTCACATTCAGCATTTTAATCTGCTAGATGACATATGAAATTTGTTACTGGTTTACAAGACTCCAGTATGCATTTTTAGATATATTCCTTAAATGTCATTCACAGAGGTTACTGCCTTTGAATATCTAAAAGCAACTGCAGCTGTATCTACCTAAAAAAAGAAAATGAGTTCCATTTATATTGTATTCACCAAAAGCATCCACGGATTCCAAATTATTGAAGTATGTATCTATTTTTGCTTCCACTATAATTGTGAGGAAAATAACCTCCAAAAAATAGTAACATATTTCATAACAAGCAGTACAGTTTTAAAACCCATCGTATTTCTTGTTGATATTTCATCTGGATTTTTCAAAACATGAAGACATGAATCCGTAGATTTTATTCTGACATGTTTATGCCATAAATTAAAAATCACAAGACTCAAAAGGCACTACCCTAAATTTTCATACCCCAAACTGCTCTTCTCTGATAAGTACTCACAGGGGAGCAGGGGTGACCTATCCCTGCTGGAAACTTCCGCTCAGAGTATTTTCACTAGCTCACAAGAAAGAAAGGGAGAGATCCACTATTGCATTACTCTCGCCATTTCCATACTGGCTTTTCCCTACAGTACAGTCCCTGAGGTTTGGTATTGTTTTATTATAAATTAAAGGGGGTTTTTATAAATATGAACTGTCACCAGTTCTCAAACACTGTCATCTGTTTTTACATATGCTCTCTGTGCAGCTCCATGCCATTAGCTTTAGCTAGGACCCTCTGTGGCATTTACAGTCCTGAAATATTTGCAACTAGAAGGCAAATCTGCACAAATTATAAAGAGAAAAATCAGCCACACAAAAGTGTTAAATAATGGCACTTTTAAGCTACAGCAGCAACACAAGGCATTTTCACAAGTACATTTTTGAAAGCAATAATATAGAGTGTTAGTTAAACAAAGATGTTGGCACCAAAGGGACTGCAAAATTATTCAGGCTGAGTGTTCGTAAAGCTAATGTATGGCGTGCACTTAGTAGTAAGTTTTGGGTTATTTGAAAGTTCAGTATCTTTAAACTACAAGTTAATAAGAAGCAGAGTTTGTGTAAACTATCAATGCACTACATCCAAAAGCATGCCCCAAACTCCCACTGACTCCAGCACGTTCGCATAGCACCAGGCCTGTGATTGCAGGCAGTTATAACTTTATGATGAAACTAAAAAGTTAAAACCAAATATCCACCACTACAAATTGCATCAGGCCATTGCTCAACTCATTGTGGAAACGTATTTCCTCCTCATAGTGACTGAGTTCATTAAATCACATCATCAGAACAGCTTCAACAACATTTTGCCTTTATAACTTGAGACTATTTTGCAAAAATTTATACCAAAAAGAACATAGCTGAGTTTTAAATGTTTCCTTTGCAGAGCAAATAAGTTTTTCATAGTGAAACTTCTTTTAAGGGCCAATATTTCCTCTCTGGAAGCTTCTCTGTTTAAGCATGTGTAATTGCTTCTTGCGCAAAATAAATCTCCCTTTTTCCTTCCAGGGAATTCTAACTTACCCACATGTCTTAAAGGTACACAACATAATTTGGCATAAAGCAAAGGACGAACTGTTACTGATCCTGACACCATATTTCTATTTGCAGAGCACATCACAGTTATTTGCAGAAGACTTTTCAGTACAGACAACGTTCATACTAGAATCATAGAAATGTAGAATCCCAGGTTGCAAGGAACCTAAAGGATCATCTGCTCCAATCTTTCTAAGCAAAGTATGACCTAGACGATGTCCCAGCACCCTGTACAGCTGAATCTTAACAGCATCCAGTGTTGGGGAATCCACCACTTCCCTGGGGAGATTATTCCAATAGCTGATAGCTCTCTGTGTGAAAAATTTTCCACTTGTGTCCAACCAGAATGTCCCAAGGAGTAACTTGTCAAAAGGAAGTCTCTGTCTTCTTTGTAGCTACCCTCAAAATATTGGAAAACGGTGACAAAGACTCCCAAGCCTTCCTTTCTTAAGGCTGAACAAACCCAGCTCTCTTTAGAGCTCCAAAGAGGTGCACTTCAAACCTCAGGATGAAGAAGTGCTACCGGTGACTGCCAACTAGAAAGACTGGCTTTTCAGAAACAGCTTTGCTTTAAAACAATAACATTTAACACTCCCACAGTGGAAACTGGATCTTCCCCTCTACTGCTAAAGTGATCAAAACCCAACAACAATAACCTTAGTGACCAGTCATGTTATCTCTGCATGAATTACTTCTGGAGCTGTGGAGGAGGCAGCCCTTTGTCAAAACACTGGAGGAAATTAAGAGCACTCCAAATACTAAAGATGTGACAAGGTAAACTGTTACAGCTCCCACACAGATTTAAGGACATGAATATTAGAACAAATTATATGAAAAAAGGAAAAAAATCTTAGTGAACTGGCAGGATACCTGAGGAGCAGCCCTATCAGGCAAGGAGTTGCAGGCAAGGGCCTGATAGATAGTAAAATTCATATTTCACAAGAGGCTTTAAGATAATGGCAAGTAGCAGTAAACTTCTGATTCTAAGATAATTAGTGAAAAAAATATGTTCACATGGTTTAATACAGATGTTGCTGTGAAGGGAGTGAGGAAGAGAGATGTTGAGAACTGAATCAGCTGGTTGGTTTCAGTCTGACCAGAGCAAACATCATAGGTGATCATCCCTACTCAGCAGGTATTGTTTCTCCTAGGAAGGTGGAGGAGTTCTCATTGCATTTGTGTGAAAATCTGTATCTCCTGAATGGAGATATGGAGGCACTGGAGGCTTGGAAAACTGAACTGAGTAACATGCAGCATAAGCTGGAAACCTCCCCAGAAAGCAATAACCTTTAGGTTGTTGCTGGGCACTATCCCCCTACATACTAACTTTTTCCAACACCAAATGTTTGTGGGAAATGAAGTAAAATCAGATTAAATTGCAGAAAGTATGCAAGTCACTAATGCATCATGAAAAATGCATGGTATACCGAAGTGATGTTTTCTCTAAAATGTGCTAAGAAAATGTTTTTCTTAAATGATACATCAGTAATGTAATTTCATGAAAGCTTTGGGATAAATTCTTTACAACCTAGAATTAATGTAGGAAAACATTTTGAGTAAAAAAAAAAAAATCTATAGATTTTCATATGAAATATGAACAGCAACCAGTTTCAGTTTCTTAAGTGGGAATCAGCTGTTTATTCAAGCAACAATAAACATTATATACTAATAGTTATATGACAGCCAAAAGAATTTAAAGTTAATGGTGACCATCACTATTAGAACAGGACAGCCACAAGCAGAGCTGTCTGGCATGAGCTGTCTCCCGTTCTCAGACCACGATCTACTCTCATACTGCCTGCATTGGGTCAGTTGTCAGCTGAAGCAGATTTACTCACCCTCGTCATTCTGGCAGACAAAACTAAAGTAATCTCAAAGACAAAACCCTAATTAAAATGTTACCCTGCTCAGCAGATACAGGGCACATGTAATTCAGAGCAAAGAGGAAAATGACAACTTTAAGGACACTACTTGAAATTTATATTGGTATTCATCTCATTATCCTTGATAGAATCTCATCAGTTTAAAAAAGTTGGTCCAAACCCACCAGACTTCCTATTTTCTCTATATTTTATAATAACCACTGGGGATTTTGTTGTTTGCATTTTAAGTTGATTTTTGCAATATGTTTAATTTGTTTTTGACATTATTTATCATTCAAAAGAAGCAATTTGTAGCTAGATGAAAATAAAAATAAAAATATTCTGCATTAATAAAATATTTAGGTATGCTTCTTTTAAAGCATTTATGTGTTTACGTATTTTCAATGTATTCTAATGCAATTGAAGACAGACTGTGCAGGTAACTCTAGACTGGAATCCCACCATAAGATTTAGAAAAAAACCTGATTTGTCTACCACATCATATAAGTGCTTGAATATCTCCTGATAATTAGAAATTTGAATAGATCAGTGAACTGTTATTGCAAATTGTTTTAAGCTGCTAGAAGGGAGTTTTAGATGAGATATTAGGAAGACTTTCTTCTCTGTGAAGGTGGTGAGGCCCTGGCAGAGGTTGCCCACAGAAGTTGTGGCTGCCCCATCCCTGGAAGTGTTCAGGGATGTGTCTCATGGAAGGTGTCCCTGCCTGTGAGAGGGGTTTGGAACTAGGCGATCCCTTTCAACCAAACCATTCTGTGAGCCTATAAGTATCTGAAATAATCATACACAGAATAAAAGAAAACCAACCCTGCCTAATTTTTAGGGGAAGTAGAACCTTCATTATTCCAAATCTTGTATTTTCAAAGATTACACAAGAGCTGTGTGGACTTCATGCTTTGATGGGTTTCCCACTGCTGAATCAGCATTCAGGTGGTTAAGTTCTGACCCTCAGACTTCTCACCATTCTTAAAACAAAACCAACACTGCTTGCAAAACATAAGCTTTTCACATTCACAGGTAAGTAAATAATCAACACCAAACCAATAAGGAAAATAGCTCATAAACAATTTAGATCCTTCTCTTTGTCTTCAAAAAGTAATTTTCCTGAGGATAAGAAGAAACTAGCAGAACGTATGTGTGTGCAGGTGTGCTGCCTTGCATGCAAACATAACTTTTGCTATTAAAGAAATACCTCCCAGTGATGAAGTTCTATTATTCAGGACTGGCAGTTGCCACTGTTGGCACCAGGTGTTGCTGTCAGAAAGCCTTGCTGCATCTAGCCCGGTTGTTTACACTCTACTTTTATAGACAGAAAATAACTCTTTCCCAGGATCATATCTGATTTTGACTTCCAAGTATTTTCCTCATGCTATTACATGTCCAGTAAGGCATTGAAATTTGATTTTAAACATTGTACAATATCCAACTCCCAATTACACATTGTTTGTAACCACCCCTTTTCTACTTGGCCTAGGAAAGAAGCACAAAGAGAAAATAGACAAACTCAAAATTCAGGTGTTGAGGGAAAGTTTCTGAGAGAAGACTGAAACATAAGCATTTAAAATGGGCATTATGTATTGCTAAAACAAAAACTTTCACACTCAGTAAGCACCCAGCAAAAATACACAGTGATACAAAGAAAAGGAATCTGGATATTAACAGTTTTGCTGCAATGAGGGTGAGGATTTCAGTACATTTATGACAGTCACAGTCTCCAAATCCACAAATGTAGGATTTACAGTTTGCCTCAACATTAGATGCGGCTCTGACTATGGGATATATGGTGTATATTTCTATTATACATCATTACAGAAATTTGTGGGTTCCATTGACCACTCTCATTAGCTACTGTGTGAATAAGCTTTCTAATTGGAGGTTGATTCTGAGATGAGACAGAGGGTAAAGTCCTATGCTCTTTGTTAATTTTACTGCAGATAGGGCAGAAGAGAAAGAGTAAACGAATAGGGGAATAAGGAATTCACAGACTACCTCATATTTATTTTCTATTGTATTATTTTCCATTCTAGTCTATTTTTTCTTATTCTTATTCTTTCTTAATCTTACTCTTATTCTATTCCTTCTGATACTTTGCTTTCAAATGCAGAGTCAGAGCTTCTTTTTCTTTATGAGTGATACTGAAATCACTCCAAGCAAACTATTCTGAGAAAGAATAAATAGATCCCTGAGTGTTTGGGCGCAACGATGCTTCATAACCTGTACAGAGCTGCTGCTACTGCCTTCTCTGAAGGGAATCCCTAAGGCAGCAGTTCCTCATCTAAACAATCAACAGAAATCTAGCACAATCTGTCCCTCCTGTAGAACTACAGGACAGAAGTGATGCCGGCAGTGAGGGCAAAAATACATGGGGTTGCTGTACTGTATTCACAGCATCAAATACAGGAGAATACAATTGTACAGGACTTCTTGGCATCTCCTCAGAAGATACACTCTCCATGTCATGATCACAGGACAATCCACGTTGGGATGGCCCCCAGGAGCCCCCAGTCCAGCCTTCATTCCTGACCATCTGAAAGCCCACATCAACTTAGTCAGAGTTTTAACTAGAGAGGCCTTAAAAACCTCTTGAAAGCACTGCACAGCATTTCAAGGTAATCTATTCCCCGACTTGACCAAGAGTATATCTAATGAGGAAAAAGTATTTTTTTAAACATTCATCACATCATTAGCTGAGTTTGGCTTGACTTTTATAAATAAAGAGAACTACTAAATCATTTTATGTTAAATTAGTGAATAGGCAGATCCCTCAACATACAAGAACACCACCTACGGATGCATACAGCATATGCTTGTAGAAAGAAGATGCATTACCATCCTCCACAATAACAAAGTAGATAAAAGCTATAAATATATTTTTGTAACATCTTTGGGGTTTTGCTTTTTGTAATTCAAAAGGTGGTAGAATCTAAACAAGCGTGGTACAACTCAGAAAGCCAGTGCATACATAACATGACTGATTTTTTTCTGCAAAATTATGCAGGCGTGTTCATGTATCACAACACTCACAAGCCTGCACAGATTTTGGCATACACCTACTGTCAACCATGACCCCAGAATTTATACTATATATTTTAGTACTATGAACAAAACTGTATTTTAGTACTATGAACAAAATTGTATTTTAATACTGTAAACTAAAGTGCAAAGCATTCTCTTGCTGACTGTGCTGAAAACCAAGCTCCCCAGATGGTAACAAACACCTTTTAATTGATGTTAAGTCCACACACAAATGCATACACAAATCTCTTCTATTATGATAAAACCCAAGAAAGTCAGTATACTATGAAAAGCAAAAGATACACATTTCTGCATTTGACATTTAAAGAGTATACTAATGATGTCAATAAGCTACCAGGAACTGTAAGCCAGATAAATATATAGGCTTTTATTTTATTCTCGCAGCTTCAACTCCTATCCAAAACAGGTGGCAGCTTTCCACTCTGCAGCTGATCAGCTCTTATTCACAGCTAAGTGCACATGTAAGCAGTTACTCAAAGATTCAGCTTTCCGTGTCATTCTCTTTAAACCACCCTCTAGGACAACTAATGTTCTTTATGTACCTGCACTTGCTGGCACTGCATACTCCCCAAAACCTCATTCTGTCTTTTTATACATATATATATTCTAATGTAGTTTATCACACAGTTATAAGGCTAAGATAGACCAGGCCTTATACTCAGTTTAATAGAAGACTGGTTTATAAAACATTTTTTTTTTGCTCTATTTGTATTTAATAAACAATGACAAAAGGAGAAAACCAGGTAATTTTTATTGGGACTATTACTGACTATGTTGTATGTACTGATCATACATGAACTACAATATATAGCTGTTATAGCATCATTACACCAACCTAGCATCAAAGTACTAAAGGGTATTTTCTTCCATAAATCCAATTAGTATTAATTGAAGCTACATCCACATTTTGAAAGAGAAACGCACACTAATAAGTGACTTATCACAGTAGGACTATTCACCTTTATCCACTATCAACATATAAGAATAGTGATAAATACAAGCCAATCAGTTGCACACTAAGATCGTTATTCAGACAAAATTACTACTGAATTCCCTGTGCACTCAAGGCTTCATGACGAAAGCCATTAGAAGTTTCTCTTGCCCTTGAAATGATCTCTTTACATGCAAACTTTTTCTCAGGGATCATCAAATTTTCCTATAATTTCTCTAATCAGCACATGCTGTTGGAAAGCTAAATTGGGGAAAAATACATATATATATACACACATTAAAATACACCTGCTCACTATATATAGATGTACTTAACATTTCAAAGTAAATGATACAGCAACATACAAGAATCTTTTCATGCATTACATATTCTGTTTGCTAACAAATCACTTAGAAATTTTATTCATGAAAAACAGAAGGAGAAAGAAAACTAATCTGGTTTATTTTAGGGAATATAAAGAAAATGACATAATAATGACTCTGGAATGGCTCCCTTTCATTCAAGTAGGAAGCATTTCTCTCTTTTGAAAACTGCACTGAGAGCTTGAAACAGTCAACTGTGCTTTGTAGCACAATGTCTAGTGCGAGCTAACATTCAACATTTTTTATTTTTTTAAGTTGATAGTTATTACAAAACCACTTGTACGGCAGGCAAATGTTCAACCAAACTAGAACACTGGCTACTTTAATTTTAAATGCTGATAGGACAACATAAAAAAAAAAAAGAAAAGAAAAAAACACCACAAAAATACCCATGTTGACATTCCTTCTTAAAACTGAGATTCAGATATTAGTCCACAGACATTCAGCAATGTTAAAAAGTAAAGGAAGATCACAGCTGAGAGTGGATCATAATGCCAATTATGCTAAGTAATTAGCTTATTGTAGGGTGTTGCATTCACAAGAGCCACTGAATGAAAGAAGGTCATGATGTCATCTCTGAGAATAAAATAGTCATCCTGAAAATAATAGATTCATATTCTGCCTGCATGTATATGTATACGTACATGCACATACACATACACGCATTATATAGTACAGATAAAGACATCACAGAGATGGAGAACAGAAAAAAATTGCGCAAACCATAGAGTAACAACAGAGAACCTACAAAGAAAAACTTGGTCAATTCAAACTACAACTTATTCTTGGGTAAACCCTGAGCAGAACAGAAAGCTAAAGTTGGCAAATACTGATTCTGTATGAATTTCTTGCTCATTCTTCATAGAGGTAATCTGAAAAGCCTATAAAGGTAAGTGCTATGGGAAAATATGTCATCCTAAGATTACCAGGAGTTGAATAGTATGCACAGCAACTACATTATCACATCTGTTTAGAACGACACACCCAAAGGTTATATGATAATGAGGAAGATGCATAGAAAAAACCCTTCTTTCTATGCGGTGCCACAAACAGAATTGATACAAAAATGAGATTCTGGAAAGAAACAGGACAGCATTTATATTTCTTAAGAGAAAGAGAATAGCTTTAACGACAAACTGACTGCATAAGTCTTGATTTTTTTTTCAAGGCACAGAACTCTTTCCAAAGCTATTTGTCCAGTAGTAGAATCAGTAATAATTTCTAGCATATATATAATTATTCAATCAGAGATACTGGTTAAGGGACAATAGGAAAAGAGAAAAAGAAGGAGATTTATTCTTTGAACTGAAATATGATCCTAAATGCAGGACATGTAGGGTACGTTTCAAATACAGAACAGATTTTATAGCAGAGTTAAATTAAAAATTCTTGAAGTTTTATAATGGAAATACTGACAGACCCTAAAATATTTCAACACCAGTGGGTGTCACTATAATTAAGTGGCATTTAAGTTTTTTTTTGCTAGACTTTGATTTCAGCAAAGGTCACATTTGAATAAAACCCTATATCAGTAAACCTCATTAAAAGCATAACCTTTGCCAGAAAGGCACTTTTTTTTTTTAACCTATCTTGCATAGTTCTAAAGAACTACTTATTGCCTGTATCAATTTTTTTCTCATGCACCATTATTGATAAATGTCCCCATAAATGTAAAGGAAGGATGAAGGACTTCTCTCTTGAGCTGAACTCCCTGCTGACAGAGTGCCGAGGCTCTGATACAGCAGCAAGACAAACACTCTTGGCTCTTTCCCAAGCTGCTTTTCTCTTTGATTATATCCCCATGGGGTGCTTAGGAAGCTTAAATACTATATAGGATTTTAAAGCAAAAGAAGGGAGTGCAAGCGGTTCAACAATAAAAAAAAAAACACAGATTTGCAGAAAAAGAACCAGGCTTCAGGTCAGCCCTAACTTTTGCTGCATTTTAACTTGCTAGCTCTGGATAAGCCAGGCAAACCTTAGCTATGGCAAGGAGACACAGCAAAGCAGCTTTTACACTCTTATTATTAGCTGAAATAAAGAAAAAGCACAATGTAGTAAACTTAGAAATACTCCCTGGTTAGAATCTCATCCAAATCTTAAGACATTCTCACTGCTTCACTTCCTTTGCACAAGTATTTCTTTATATTTATTTTCATGGAAAAGTTATTAGAAGTTTGGCTTAATCATATGACTACCTGACAATACTGCTTACAGTTCAGTCTGATTAGTGTTCTCAGCTGTAAAATTCAGCAAAATACTGAAGGCACATACAGGCATTAGGACCCCGAATTTCATTTCCTAAGAGGGCTTCAACCCTCAGCTGAACCACAAAGTGATTTAACTGTGGTAATATGGGACTGCTAAAATGCATGTCTATTTTAGGATGTTTTACTCCAGGGATGAAATCCACAGCCCTGCACTACAGTCCTCAGCTCTCTCACCATCTAGAGAAGAGAATCATCCGCGAATGGATGCCCAGGAGCTGGTGTGTTGAACAGGGAGCATCACAGGGCTCATACAGGGCTAACAAAACAAACCATAACAAAATAAAACTAAAATTAAAGAAATAAAAATAATTTTTAAAAACCTCCACCGTATAAAAGTACTAGACAAATTCTGGTCAGACTCTGCTTTCCTCTTCTGAGAAATTTAGTAACTAATACCAGTTCAGTAAAAAATTAACGCTGGACATTACTGAAACTATTTTAAATTCTGGTCTCCTCTGCATAGAAAATGTACTTTACATCCAAAGCATCCTGTACTATTCATATATTCATTTACTCAGCCTATGGCATAGATATTCAGTTGAATTAGTATAGCCAATGCAATGAATACATCTTACTTCCATACTGATAAACTGCAAAAAGGAAATGCACAAAAAGGATCTCCTCTTATCACTTCTACATGTGCCGCTTCCACAGTATATTTTCAAATGTGGCAACGCTACAGATATGTGAAAGGAGGATTCATAAATGCAAAATCAGAGTATTTATGAATAAGGTGTGAATAAAATACCATATTTATGTATGCTGAATTCAATTTTGCTGCATATAAAATTATTAGAAAGTGGAGGAGCATAATTTGCTATCGTATAAATTACCTGAATGTAAAATCTTGTCTGCCCTTAACGGGCTTAAAACAATGCAGAGTTATCCTAGTGATATTAATGTGATAAAAGATCATTTTACAATTTTGAGCATGGAAACTTTCCTGAGCCACATTTGGACGTACAAAACCTTAGTACAAAACCTTAGTTTTGTAAGGTGTGACGGGCTTAAAAAAGCCTTACAAAACAAGAATTAAAAAATCACAAGTCTCCAAGATAAATCAGAGGTCATGAGATTATCTGTTGGACTAATAAAGGAATACATCAAAGTCATCTTCCTCCCACATTAGTAAATCCTGATGGGTTTGCAGACTTGGTGTGGTCCATATCCTTTTATGCTGTCCTAAACCAGTAACTGTATTACTCTATGTTCTTCTTTTTTTACTTACTGTAAACATCATTGCTTGGTTTTTATCTTCTTCCTCTGCAAAACTAAGCTGCTTTTTCCACATGCCTGATGGCAATTCTGTTGACCATATCAAAGCTCCTTCATCAGCTGAAAAGGGGTCAGCTTCCTTGTTACTCTTGCCTTTCCCATTTGCCCTCACCCACAGAGAGACGAAAGTCTGCAGCACTAGAGGCTTCCTAAGGACTGGTGGTACTTGAAGGTCTCAGTCAGCTCAGCGGCCCAAGTGCCAGTAGACTTTAGTGAAATTTAAGAAATCATTATCGCTCCCCAGGAGTAACTTGCACCCGTTAGCCCTCATCTTCTCAATGTGACCCTTCTTCTTTGTAGCTACCCTTTACATAGTGGAGACAGCAAGAAATGCCCTTAACCGTCTCCCAAGATGAGAGCCAGAAGGTCATCTGCTCCATTAGCAGGAAACAAAAGATTAGTTATAACCCATTTATTGTTGGGTTTCCTTTTAGTTTGTTTTTTAAGAACCCACATTTATATTTAAATTCAACACTATTTCCATATTTTGTCTGCATGATTTTGCTTCACATATGAAACATTCTGTGCCTACTTTTATTTTCCTATCTTTGCTTAAAAGGGTCTCTTTGGCAACTAGATTCCACATGTATAACACCATTTTTTCCCCTTTTTTTAATTAATGAACTTTCGTCTACAATGACTGAGTGACTTCATTTTGCTATTTCATGCTTCTCGTCTAATTTGTGCAATTTCCTACTTTATTTATATTATCTTCTCAATGTTTTTAGTTGCATAGAATGCCTACTGAAAGCATTTTCAGGGATAGTTACAGAAAGCCTGTTCCTGTCTCATATGTGCTCTGACTTTAATAGAACTATCTACTTGTGCAGAAGACAACATGAGAGAAAAGAGGGTTTTCTTTCTCCTTACCACCCATATACCTTTTTTTTTTTCTGAATAATATTGCACAGATCAATCATTTTCTAAGTGAGTGCTGAAGTCACAAAACTCTCATTCACTTGCTAGAAGAAGGAATTGGAAATTGCTTCA
Organism: Forpus xanthops; assembly: GCA_032466535.1. Taxonomy (NCBI): domain Eukaryota; kingdom Metazoa; phylum Chordata; class Aves; order Psittaciformes; family Psittacidae; genus Forpus; species Forpus xanthops. The sequence continues at coordinate 14,441 of JASSUY010013134.1, read as the reverse complement.
ATCAAGCAGCAGCCAAATTAAGTGCAAAAGGTTTGTTCCATATACAGCATTATTTTGCTGTGTTGACACAGGCCAACTTACAGCTACATTGGTGCAGCTTGAAGATGTCACTTACAACTCTGAGCATCCATAGAAAGAACAGCCTAATGCATAGTGATGCTTCACTGGAGTGCATGCTAAGTAGCTCACTGGAGGGAGCCTGCCAGCCCTCCAGCCCCTGCCATTATGCCACGTGGATGCTTTTAGCTGACAACTCAGCTAAGGAAGAGACTAACAGCTAAAAACTAGTTTAGGAAACTGCTTGCTTCTCCTGAGGTAATTACTGATCTACAAATGCAACCTTGTAACCAAGTTTATAATTGGTTCTAGTCAGGACAAAGCAAGTTAGTTAACAGCGTTTCCAGCACTGGAGCAACTAATGACTGAGAGAAGGCAGCTCTTACGGGTTAAATGTAAGCTGCTCAACACTGAACTGGGATCATAAAGAGATGGATATATCCTACAGTGACATGCCAAGCTTCTCTCACACATGGCAACCTAACTACAGTATTAAAGCCCAGCTAATGAAATGAGCTGCCAAGCTGTGGAGTGCAGCACCAGGGCCACAGCTTTCAGGGGAAGAGCTTGTGGACTGAGGTTTACAAAAGCAAAGGTTCTTGTAAGGAGACCACAAGAATCATTTGGATAGTGTACGATGGAGTTACAGCGCACACACATGCCATGCCAGGAGACAGTGTTGCAGGGACACACTTCAGCACTAACCAACCTGTAAGTAGTACATCTGGACCATTTCTGTACCAAAATACCAAATTTCAGCTGTACAATATATATCATTTCCCCTCCTCCCCTCAAAATCTCTGCAAAAAGAGCACAGGACCCATTATTTTCAATAGCACATACACTTTGGATTTCCTTATTTTCTCAAAGACCGAAGAACAACTGCAGATAATCAATGACATTCAATAATCCCTACCATTTCCCCAAGTGAAATTCAGCTGTTCCATTAAAAGTGCGCATCCCTGTAAATGTTTCCGGATTGCTACTGCAATGAAGCTTTTAATAAATCAACACCCAATAGCTATGAATGCTAATAAAAATAATCAATTCAGCGCTTAACACTTCAAACGCAAGACATATTTTTAGCCTGTTACTGATAGCCATGTTATAAAAACAGTAGTCTGTTATGTTGGATGCTTTTCTTGTGAAACTCATGTAACAGTGCCAGAAACAAGAAAATAGTTGAAGTATTTTCCTCTTAAATAGTTATTATATCTCAGACTAAAATAACAACACAGGATCTCAGCTAGATTCAGCACCTCAGGCAGGCAACAAAGGAATAATTACATGGATTCATTTTCATCAGTGATACCCTCTGAATTTAACTTTTTAGGGGATATTTGACTGAAACTGCTTATGCACTATCAGATCCAGTTTTATTCTATCATGTCTCACCTTTGCTATTGGTTTGGGTCTTTCCTTTCCAGTTTTCCTTCTTGGAAAAAAGATCAAACTGAAATGAGAAAGCCAGAAGATATGATTTTATTTTTCAGAGGCTTTTTAACTTTTTTACACACAAACTTATATGTAAATATGTCATCATGTATCATTTTAACTAGGACAGACAGCTAATATTCAAGAATGCTAAACTGCCTTGTGCAAGAAAATTACTACTGCAGCAACCTTTTGTACTCTCTGCAAGCCCCAGATGCATCTGCATCTTGGTTCTAACCATAAGCTCAATTATAAGCATGTGACTTGCTGCACACAAGTCCGAGAGATCCAGACAATCCACAGTTTGTCTAACTAGAGTCCAATGAAATATAGAGTGTTTGAGTTTCATGGAATAATATAAAACACATTCTGCAGTACCAGCAGTGCCTAGAATCAATTCCCATTGATTTTAAAGGCCTTTATGCCTACGTATATTCTCATGGTCCCCATCTGACCAGCTCCCCCACCAAGGTCCTGCTGATCCACAAGGTACAATCAGGCTTCAAAGCAGAGCAAGCAGCAACCTTCAGTCATGAAAGCCCACTCAGCAGTTCAAGGAGAAAAAATTCCTCAAGAAGAAGCAAGTGCTATGGTTAGAACTACTACTCTGGTGAAGCTCAGTTGCCCTTGCAAAGAGCCTTCTGAAGAAAGGCAACTTCCAGTGTTGAACTCATGCTTTTGGTTTGAAATTTCTCCAGAGAAAAACATGAATCTATCACAGTAGATTCAAACTGAACACAAGCTTTGAGCCATTTCTTTTCCGTCACTGACTTATCATGGTCATTTTATATAATGACTGAATTGAAACTGAAGAACGAGCCTAACAGATAAAAGCATTATCACAATTGAAGAGCAGACACACACATGGGCCTCCTGAAGGAACCTTTCAAAGCCAGCATTAATGCTCAGTGTTAGGACCTAGTCCAAATGTTGTGAGGACCAGAACAGCCACAACCCTCTCTCTTTGTGCCTCAGGAACACTAGCGCTCTGCAGCATTCTGAGAAACTCACCATCTTCTGACCACTTCTGACTGCTAAAGCAGCAGAGAATATTCCCATGTGCACCAGGGTCGAGGACAAAATCCATGGACTCTTTTGAGAAAGAAGCAACATTCATTATTACAGGGATACTGTCTTCCTCATCTCTGATATACTTTTCATTGGTGACTACATGTGAACAGCTAAAAACAACTGATACCAGCATTTTAACCACTAATGAATAAAACTGCAAGGAAAATAAATTTAAATAACTAAAAACTAGAAAAGACCTATCTGTTTTGATCTTATGTTTGTTACTGAATGTGCCAAAGCGATGCCTGAAATAACTCTCAGTGCATCAGAAGGCCCAAAGATTCTGAGCAGTGAAAACCCTCGCAAATCATGTGCATACACATACACATGCATAAGTGCATTCTCCCTCTCACTCTGTCTTGTGGCGTCAGAAGTCTGACTCACAGCCTTTAAGTGCAGAGTAAGGTCAGTGTTCCAGCTCACAAGTATGTTTAACTGCTATCCCAGACATTTTAATGTATCTATTAAATTTCCGGTTTATTAACCTTAGCTAAAATGTATAGCAATACTGGTATATCAATGAAAGCATCCTGGTTCCATAATTCCTAGACAAAATTTTAAAAGGAAAAAAAAAGAAAAACAATGTATTTGCTTATTTTCTAAGCATTAGTGTTATCTAAAATGAAAGAACAAGCAATTCGAGATCATGACAATGAGAAATTCACAGTGTTGCCTGGTGCAGATTTCAGCGGCACAAGCCCAAAGGTACGAAACAGAGAACAACGTACACCAGAAAAGCATGTGATGAACTGAAATGGCATTAATATTTCTACCTTACAATTTTTATTTTGAAACAAGCTCTGATACCTCATTATCAGTGAGAACAATTTGTTACCATGTTTAACCAAGTTGCTGCATTACTTGGAATATGCTGTTTTCTATTTCCAACTAATCCTGTAAAAAAAAAAGTTCCATGCAAGGAATAGCAATGAAGCTCCCATTGCATCAGGAACAAAGGAATACAAGATTCAGTCTGCAGCTTGATATTTGCCATATCTTAGACATAGCAAATGTCACATTAGGAAACAGTATGTCAGATAATATAATTTATTTTTTATTACAGTTTGTTACACTTAATGGTCATTATAAACTCATGTGGCCACATGTACAAAGCAAATGTTCATTGTGTTACGATCAAATCATGGAGTGATGGACATTTTCTATGCTTTAAGCTTCTATAAAACTCTCACTGGCCTACAGTTTGTCTAATCTTCACTCCCTGCTGACTCTGAGAAAGATAGGCTGCTATACAGCAGGGATATTTGCACAAGCCTGTTATTGATCAGCAGAAATGATCTGTGCAGTTTATCTCTGCTGATTTGATTTTTACTGTTCCCTATCCCTGCATAATGAGGACCTCCAGGCCAATTATGGTAGATTTTTATCCACTGAAGTCATCACCATGTCCTAATTCCAAACACTTTTTTTGTTGGTTAGAGTTTAAAGGCACAGCCCAGCAGAATGATACTGTGTCCCATAATCATTCCACACAGAAGGGCCAAGTGAGGCAGATGGCCCTGCTCCCATCTCTCCTTCTGCTGAAAGACAATCCTGCTAGAGGATCTACTCTTGCTTAAGCCCCTTTTGCCTGTACTAAAGAACACCTTCACAGAGGGCAAAAAGGCAAGAAAACATTTGCTGCACATTTCCTTTGTCATTTACCTTCATAAAATCAAAAGATACCAGGATTATACAGAATTTATATTGCCAAATTATTATGGTTAACCTTTGGGAACGAAATTTACTCCACAGAATGATGAAAAGTCACTCCGCTCCTGAGTCTTCTTTCCAGAAGAGCATCTGTGAAGGAAAAAAAGGGCTGGAGTAAAGGACAACAGAGAAAAGAAGATGAGTCTGTTATGGTCAATATTCTGTCTATAAACTTGTACAGAGACCTTGAAATATTACCCTTTTAAATATAAGTAAAACTACAATATCTGTAACATCTGGAATTATTTATTTTGTGCAACAATTGTTACAGTTGCTATATAAAGAACCTCTCTGTAAATTCAGGAAATGGTATATTTATGTCTATGTTCCCTTAAAAAAAAAAACAAAAACAAAAACAAAAAACTTTCTAAGTTATTGGGAACCTTTACTGTTGATTTTCCAATCCCAGAGGTAGACTAGATTTCTATTTCATCCAATTCCTTTGCCAACAGTCAATATGCCATTTCCTGTAAACTGTCCAGTAATTCCAGCATGGTTTCATAACTGATTTCCAAACTGCAAGAGCACACAGGGAAGATGCGATTTTGCTCAGAATTATTACATAAGCAAGAATAAAAAAATTAAGAATTATTATTTTTATGTAAAGAAGCTACTTCCAAGAATAATCATGAAAAATCAGAAGCATGATAGGTAATGTTAACTAAGTACTTCTTTCAGCCCTGAAACAAATTATGCAGTCCATTTAAATGCATGCACCTGCCCGTTAAGTACTCAAAGTATAAAAAAGACTGAAAAAATAAAAATGCCTATAATAAATACAAAAATAAATTATGCCCCTATAACAAGAAAACTTGGCTGAAACAGAAGAGGTTTAACTGGGGGAGGCCCTAACCCACCCTGTTTCTCAAAGTCACATCTCTAATCAAGGGTGCACTCTCAAGGAGTTTCAAACCTCTCTGTTATATATGTCTCTGCTAAAATGTTACAGACACTGTGGAGCTTCGGCTCCAGCCTCAACCACTACCTCCCTCTCCCCCTGGAATACACAGCCCATCAAATCTGCACATAAGTATGGTAAAGATTAAAGGACCATCCAACTATCAAGCACTTGTTCAAACGGCAAAATAAGTACAACTTTCAAATTATACTGAAAGCTGAGAGGGACATTTTTAATATTCCTAAGGTCAAACTACTTCTCCCTCTCACACACTGAATTTAATCATGATTTATAGATAAGATGTGGAGAATCTCGAGCTATATTTTTTCTTAAAATCACTGGGGAAAAAAAAAAACAACGACATTCTAATCTTACAGGTAACAGTTTCTGTGTGCCATTTCACAATCAGCAGCAACAATCACTCACACTGTGCAACAGAAAACAACTCATGACCTTCAGACAGATGCAGTAAAATGAGAATCAACAAAAGAATTTGTAACCCCCCTCCTTTCCTCACTCAGTCTGAGATTTGTTAAAGCAAACCTACAACTAAGTCCTTCACTTTTAAACAGATCCACATGGTTTCCACAGAGCAAGACAGGGAAGTGAAGTGCCAAGAGCAAACATTCGTTTACCCAAGTGTGGACCCTTGAGTTCCTGTTGCTGCCTTAGGATGCTGCTCCAGATGATGCCCAGCTGAACACCAAAACCCTAACCTGAGGAGTTATTAAAAAAAATATTAAAAAAACCTACATGCGATACCACTGTATATCTGAACCAAAAGTACAGATGCCAAAAAAAACCAACTTTTTTTTTAACAAGTGAATCAGAAACAGTCAGACTCAGCACTCTAATTTCCTCGTTTCCTATAATTAACTGAGCTTTCAACACCTCTTCTAATTTACTGATGATTATCTTTTTATTCACCAATGTAGATTAGAATATAACTGACATTCTTAGCTACCCACTGGTTCAGATGTTCTCATCTTTCTGCCTCTAAATACAAGAAATAGTTGTTCTCCGGTGGATTTATTTTCTTTCCTTTCACCCATTGCAGGCTGCCATGCATGTTACAGCGAAATGGAAATCCTTCCGAACTGCTGAGGTTGCCTTTCTCTGATCACAGCACAGTACTTTATTCAAGAATCAGCTCCATGTTCATTTTAATCTAAATTATTAATTATTATTAGCAGTATTACTATTGCTACTTCCTCTTGCAAAGTGGTGTCCATTTTATAAACCTCTTTGCTCCTCTCTCCTACACAATACATGGAGCAAACTGTTCAAGCTTTGATATAGCAACATATATATGTGCTCAAAAAAAATCATGGTACTAAAACCAGGAATTGCTCAGGTAATGTTCACAGCTCTTGAGAATGTATCTTAATAAGGAATAAGAATGTAACAAATTCATATCAGAAACAAAATATTTCTTAGAATTGTCTGGAAGTTTAGCCTTGTTTTTCAAACGCAACGTATTATCTGATTTTATTTCCTCTGGTTTCAAATAATGCACTGGATCCTCTTTATCACAACATTTTTTAAGCAACAGTATCTGGGTGACTATTAGAACAGTACCCACTGAACTGTGAGGTGTTTCCTTTAACCCCCTAGTCAGTATTTCTGCAGATATGAGGTAATATGCGTGCATCAACATTTTGAATCATTTATGTTACAGTATAATCAATCTTAAACTAGGAAAATCTTGTCTCACAAGGTCTTATCCCAGCCTATTCCAAAACTGATCATTCCCACCTCTGCTTTTCTAGCTTCACTTTGCTATTTTTATACTGCTATTCTTTGAGGACGGCTTACAAGTGTGTTCCCCCAAATATTTTTAGGCAATAGAAACTATCTAAGAATAGTAGATGATATAAGAATCTTCTATATTACAAGAGATTTTCATGAGGGGTTGATTCTGAAGAACCACAAACTGCTCTAATAGGGAATTCCTGAGAAGCAACAAGCAGGTAAATAATTTTCCAAGTTTCAGAAACAATCTTCTGAGCAACTGTAATTCACTTGCTCAAATGTGAAAGATGAATATCTGAGCACATATGACATCCATACAGAACAAACATTCAGTGCTTTTGACAAGCATCAGATTTAGACTCTACATCCACAGAACAAGTGCTATATGCCATATGGACTTTTGCAGTATGAACCTCCCCAAACTTTTTGTTTCACCAGGGAATGTGCATCTGCAAATGTGATCACAGTTTTATTGCCAAACCAATCTCCATGCGCTTACCTAACTTCTTATGAATCATAGAATCATAGAACAGTTAGGGTTGGAAAGGACCTTAAGATCATCTAGTTCAAACCCCCCTGCTATGAGCAGGGACACCTCCCACTAAACCATGCCACCCAAGGCTATGTCCAACCCAACCCCCCTGCCATGGGCAGCGACCACACACAGGAGAATATGTTGTTCAAGAATACACCCAACCTGGCCTTGAACACTGCCAGAGATGGAGTATTCTCAACTTCCTTGGGTAACCTGTTCCAGTGCCTCACCACCCTCACAGTAAAGAACTTCTTCCTTATACCTAATCAAAACTTCCCCTGTTTAAGATTGAACCCATTACCCCTTGTGCTAATCAGATCACTATTTTATTTCTCACCTAACTTAGCCTATTCTGTTCTATAGCCCACAATTACTATATTATTATTGCAACAACACATTCCCACAACATAGAACCATAGGATGGTTTGTGTTAGAAAGGACATCAAAGATCATCTAGTTCCAAATCCCCTGCTACAGGCAGGGACAATTTCCACAAGACCAGGTTGGTCAAAGCCTCCTTCCATCTGGTCTTGACCAATTCCATGGATGGGGCAGCACAGCTTCTCTGGGCAACCTGTTCCAGGGTCTGATCAATCTCATAGTGAAGCACTTCTTCCTAATAGCTAATCTAAATCTCTTCTGTGTGAGTTTAAAGCCATTCCACCTTGTCCTGTCCAAATATGCCCTTGCAAAAAGTCCCTCTCCAGTTTTCTTGTTGGCCCCTTTAGGCACTGGAAGCTGCTCTAAGGTCTCCCCAGAGCCTTCTCTTCTCTAGGTTGAATAAGCTCAGCTCTCTCAGCTTGTCGCCATAGTACAGATGCTCCAGCTCTTGGAGCATCTTCATGGCCTTCTCTGGACTCTCTCCAATAGTTCCATGTCCTTCTTACACTGGGAGCCCTAAAGCTGGATGCAGTACTGCAGGTGGGGTCCCACCGGACAGTGAGATGCTTTGTAAGAGTTACTTACTGACAATCAAGGTAAGTGGGTCTCTGGACCTGTTCTTCCCTTCCAACAGTGTCTGCCTAGTTGATCTATCCAGAAACAGAAACTGATCTATACTTCATATAGATCAGATTATTTATTTCATAGCTCACTGATCTCAGATTCCAGGTGAGCCTCTTGTCGTAGTTTGACACCTCTCCTAAATATCCTTGTGAATGGCTACAGACCAAATGTCAGGCGCTTCACATAAGTGAAACTTCACATTGCTCTGCACTCTCCGAACTTCACCACGACCACAGACAGTATCAACAGTTTTAAGAGATGTTGTCATTAATCTTCATCTTTCTTTTAAAGTCTTCACACCTATGCAGTTGAGCTATTCCTGCACAAAATCTGTGTACTGTAGCCCTCACAGCTGTCATCATCCAGGGGCTTTGCTCACCAGCTTTCCCTATGCCATTCTTACTTTTACCTTGATTGTGATATCTTGTCCACACATCTCCTCAAAGAGCCTTTTTCTAAAAGTAACTAAACGTCACTCTCTCCAAATCTAACTCTTATTCACTAGTTAAAAGACTGACTTCCAACTCAGAGAAGCCTATAAACCAGGATCTATCTGCCTTTCATGGTTTTCAAATGTGTATTTTATACTTTCTCTGTTAGTATTCTTCATGCATGGAAATTCTTCCCTGTAAACACAAAAAAGTTACCCAGTTGCCCTCTTTCAATCTCAGCTTAAGACTGTCCTTCGGATGTTACCTATTAAAAATATTATGTTTTGCTTAGATTACTGCCTGCCAAATGTATCTGTTCCATCACAGTGTTGCCAGGAACTTCCCTGTTTTGCTGACTTCATACTGAAATTGTCTCTTAAAACTTAATTTTTGTACCTAGGGAACACTTTTAATCCAAAATCTGAACAAAATGTTGCAAAGCAGACCATGTTCCAGAACTTCACTCCCTAGGCACCACTGTTACACAAACACCAGTGAACAATAAAAAGTGTGTGTGGGAGGGGGCAATATCAGTTCTCTAAGCCGAAATACAAATACAACAAAAAGTTAAATGATTTTCAGTACCAGACAGCCACACAATGTAACAGAGAATTCAATTTATGTTTCTTGATATTGCTGTGCATGTGTTTCTCCTGGTTTTAATGGATCTATTCCTGGGACGGCTATAGCATCCCCTTAAGGGTCTAAAATAGGAGTTGGTTGGGAGCCTGCTCCTCCAATAACCCATGGGGAGCCACAGTGACTCATTTAGGTATGCAAATTAGATGCATACAAGTAGATGGCTTTAAAAAACAATCTTCCAGTGTGCTACTGTGTAAATGCAGAAATAAATAGTGGCCTTGATGGGGAAACCAGATGCCCATTCACACAACTACTTTTGTGTGTACACTGAGAATATTTTCAGATTGGGGGGATGGTAACTTATACTTCAAATTCTGAGCTGCATGTCTGTTCTGCTTTCAGTTATTAGTAACTGGTCCCTCAGACATGTAAACCCAAGTAACAATAACAAAACAATGTATCTCAATTTATGGCTAAAGGAAATTCTTGGCACTGTGAGCACACTGCTGTATTTACTGATTTTACAGTGTAAACACATATGTTGCAAGACAGATGGACCTTTTCCCCCCCCAGCTTTCAGCAATGGGTGTCTCATCAGGCAAGGGATTAAGAAGATCTTAAAATCTTTAAACAAGGTTTCAAAGACCTTGTCATGACAGTCACCTAAAAAGGCTGAGCTTATTAGACAAAAAGAGGCATGCTTTCGGGGAGCAGACAGGCCACACTAAACAGATAATTCAGCAGTATTTTAATTATATTACAGAAATGGGGTTAACAATAGATTCTACTATCACTTGCAGCCAGGTGGCTTTACAAGATGAAATTCTGGCTTTTTAGTTCATGGAATGCAGTTTCTGAATTATTTATATTCTGAACAGTAGGGTCCGTGATTTTAGAAAGACTGACTCTCATCTGAAGCTACTTTTGTAAAACAGCTGCAATATCAAACTATTTTTGACACATATTCTATGAAAATACAGTAGATTTTATATAAACATAAACCAAGGGTTTGAGGGTAAACCACAGTTCACATCAAGGCACTTAACAGATTTCCCAGAGCACAAACTTTTTACCCTTAGCTTTTGTTTGATCAAAGGTCTATTATAGTATTTGTAGAATGAAAGCCCATGTTACGATAACCAACTTTCTTTTTCACCCAAGGAAAGCTCAGATGGTGCAGAATGCACTCAGTCTATTAACAAGAGCCAGAAACACCGGTGCAACTCTACCTCTGTTCAGTAGTTCCAGCAGGACTGTTTACAGTCCTGTCTACCTCTGCCCCCCTATTATTCTTTGCAGCATAATCACAAGTTTTTTTTCATTCAAAGAATTGCAGGAGCCATTGTACTTCATATCTCTTTCTAAAATTATTCAACCAGCAAGAATGTATTTCTTCACGTTTAGCAAAGGAAGGCTTAACACAAACCTCACCATCACTGCCATAGTGATACCAGGAACAGCACCAATAGGCCTACTGTCGTTACTGCTGACTCCATGACAGAATTACACAGACATGTCTTATTGCTGTTTATTGTTTTGAGGTGGTTTGTTTTTTTTTTTTTCCTACTAGCAAACTATACAGCAAGTTTCAGAGTCAGAAGCTTTAAAATTACAACTGGTAGAACCAAAAGGTCTACCTTTCTACTGAGTCATGACATTTGCCTTGCCTACAATCTCTCAAAGGCAAAAGGTGACACACAAACAGCAAAGTAAAGCTGGAAAGCTCATTTGTCTCATATTTTAGAAGTTGCTAATTAAATTTCTTCTGCAAGACTGAGTAAGGGAAGAAAGTAAGAATGGACATTTAAGTAGGTTTGAGAGAAAAGGAAATGAGGAGGCAAGGAGGAAGAGATAAGCATGAAGGGCAATACAAGGAATCTTTTTTTTACAAGTAGTAAAACCTGACAAGGTTAAAAAATTAATTATTTCTGAAGGAAAACAAGCTGGTATATTCAATTTAGGTTCAGATGAAAGCTCTTGTAACAAAACAGGGTGCTGTACAAACAACACCTTATGGCTTTCTCTTGTACACTTACTGTCTCCATTCTAAAATCTTGCATATAACAAAATGTGTGCAGTGATCATGTTAGCTGTATCATGGTCTTGCATACTTGTTTTGAAGTGTTCTCTCTAAAGTTTGGTAATCTTAAGAGTGTGAGATGGCTTCCTCCCCATCCCCCATGTGCATTTTGTCTTCCTGGCTGATTGTTAATAGTAATTTTTTTCAAGTCACTGCAGCCTTTGCCACCAAAGTCTTCATTAAATCAAATCTCACTTTTCAGAACAGTAACTTGCAAAACAGCAGGCATTCTTTTTAAAGGTAGGTGATAAGGACTGACTGGCATTCTCATATGTCATGGATGAGCACACACCCTAATGCTACTTAAAAGATTTAACGACTGATATTTTCCTAATGAGATTAAGGGGACAATTGAAAACAAGGGACGTTTACAATTAACAGCACCTGAAGAGCAGTGATGTCATGTGGAAAAATAAACTTTCCACCACAGATGAATTTCCTTAACAATGTAAGCGTATTCATCTCTAATCTGTCTCCCTGTACCTAAGACTGTTTCAATACTGTAAATGAGAAAAAGAAATGAATGCAACAAAGTGTAATGGTCAATCACCAGCAATTAAAATAAAAGCACATTTAAATTATGGTAAAAATCCATGTCTAAGCAAAAAACTGATAAAATTATACTGTCATTAGAAACATCCCATGGCAAATGGACAGGAGTCATCACTAGAACATGTCAGAGTTTACAGAATTACACTTTCTCAGCCTTTGGACAGCACCTTTAAACAACCACTTTTAACACCTTTAAAGTTAGCTTTTTTAATTATTATCTTGTTATAATTTCAAGACACTTATAATGTTAGGGAATCTGAAGGAACAATGTTTGGATCATCTTCTTTGGGAAAGATTGATCTTGCTAAAATCAGAATGGAATTTCCATCTTCCTTCAGAAAAGAAGCATTTCGCTCCTCATTTTTACCATTAAAACACTGCAGAACTCTTTCCCTTCTGCCACCTCTTTTTTTGTTTTTTTTTTTTGGTTTTTTTTTGCTTTCCCTGTCATGCTACCTGCTAATTCTTTTTGACCTGCTGCTATTTTAGGGTCTGATCCAAATGCCTCTGAAATATAAAATACAAATTCTTTTCAACTCTGTGCTGAGTAATATTATTTTATCTTTATGACATACTAAAATCTCCTGTCCCCATCATAGCCAATAAATTTGCCAATTCATGGTGTCTGCGTCTCTAACCTTCCTTCTCCAGATCTCCATTCTTACTCTGCTGTGTTATTTTCAAAAGTCAAACTGTGAAATGAAATTTCAAATTCTCTAGGTGACAGCAAAAGGGGCAATAAAGTTAAAAAAAAAAAAAATAGCCACTTGCCTGAATAAACATCACAAATCTCAACTGAAGTGCTGGATAAAACTGTTTCACTTGTGTGTGTTTACTCAGTTGTGATCTACAAATATGTACCTGAGTTTGACTCAAAGAGGCAGTCCCACAACTTTTTTAGAGCATGAAAATAGGCCTTTCATCTGAAAGCTGTGAATTTAGTAATTTTTTTGATTTTACATTTTGAGAGCTGGATACGCATAACATAGTAATACAGAATAACATAGAAGGGTTAGTAATAGAATAACAGAGAAGGGTTTTCTCTTGTCTGTCTCTAGAAATTCCCCTGAACTTCCTGGGTGACTTCTGACAACACCTAATCCTCCACGCTGACTGGACTTGAAGCACCTAAGTGGGACACATCAGAAGACCTTCCCAAAGCCATCCATCTATACATCAGACCCTGATGTTCCTACATGTCAGGTGCTTAAGCTAGCACTCCTACCATCCCAGATGTTTCAGAGATTTGTATCTGTTCAGCAGAGTTTTGTTTCATTTATGGCCATTGAAAGTTCAGACCTCACACTACTGAGTTAAAACAAAACAGCAACAAACAAAAACCTCATGTACTTCCGGAGCCTTGATCCATGCAGTGCTTATTCTTGAAAACCTCTTATCAGCTTCTAGAAGGTAAAATACTATGATAAGATATGCAGATCTCATTAAGCTAATATTTATCTAATGCTATCTACGCTTTTAAAAGGGAATCTAGTAAAAACACTGAAGGCAAGGAATCTCTTACTTTCTGGTAGATTTTTTTTGAGTTGTAGGGCTTTGAGGTCACATTTGGAGGCTTCTCCAGGGCTTTGTTTACAAAGTAAACACCAGGATTTTATTCTTTAGAGGTAAGTTAAGACTGCCAAAGCAAAATTTACTTTTAAATATAGTTTTTAATAAAAATATTGAACTAGCGTTAGAGTGTTTGGCAAGAATCCAAAACAAAAACAAGCACACAAGAAAAATGACACCTTTCCAAAAGGGACAAACTAGAATCAAATCCCATGAAAACACAAAAACTTCTTTCAGAAGCAGTTTTCAAACTGTTTGCAAAAAGAGTCTTTCAACTTTTTAATATGCATTTTAGCCACTGTATTTAAATATCTGGTTCACTAATTATATGGAAATGAAACAGTTGAAACTTTGAAGTTACTCATACTAAGCTTCTACCCAGCATCGTACCACTGATACATGTCAAAATTTTCTCAAATAAAAATTATAGAAACATAGAATGGTTTGGATTGGAAGGGACCTTAAAGATCATACAGTTCCAACCCCCCTGCCATAGGTAGGGGTACCTTCCACTAGACCAAGCTGCTCAAAGCCCCATCCAACCTGGCCTTGAACACTGCCAGAGATGGGGCAGCCACAGCTTCTCTGGTGTCATGGTTTAAGGTCCTCAGCAGTTTTGCTCACTCACTCCCCATCTTTCTTCCTCCAGTCACGGAGGGATGGGGAGGAGAATTGAAAGAATTCAACCCCCATGGGTTGAGATAAGAACAGTCCAGTAACTAAGGTATAACACAAACCACTGCTGCTACCACCAATAATAATAAT
>JASSUY010013133.1:0-17322 GCA_032466535.1 Forpus xanthops | reverse complement strand
TGTTGGGACCTGTCTTCTTCAACATCTTTGTCGATGACATGGAGAGTGGGATTGAGTGCGCCCTCAGCAAGTTTGCTAATGACACGAAGCTCTGTGATACATTTGACATGTTGAAGGAAAGGAATGCCATCCAAAGGGATCTTGACATGCTTATGAGGTGGGCTGATGCCAACCTCATGAAGTTTAACCATGCCAAGTGCAAGATGCTATACCTGGGTCGGAGCAATCCCAGGCACTGTTACAGATTGTGCAGAGAAGAGATGGAGAGCAGCCCTGAGGAGAAGGACCTGAAAGTGTTGGTCAATGAAAAAATGAACATGAGCTGGCTGTGTGCGCTTGCAGCCAAGAAAGCCAAGCATATCCTAGGCTGCATCAAAAAGAGCACAACCAGCAAGTCAAGGGAGGTAATCCTGCCCCTCTACTCTGTTCTTGTGGGACCTCACTTAGAGTATTGTGTGCAGTTCTGGTATCCTCACTATAAAAAGGACATGGAACTGCTGGAACAAGTCCAGAGAAGCGCCACGAGGATGATCTGGGGACTGGAGCACATCCCCTATGAACACAGGCTGAGAAAGTTGTGGCTGTTAAGCCTGGAAAAGAGAATGCTGCATGGAGACCTCCTAGCAGCCTTCCAGAATCTGAAGGGGGCCTGTAAGTATGCTGCAGAGGGATTCTTCATGAGGGACTGTACTGAGAAGACAAGGGGTAATGGGTTCAAACTTAAACAGGGTAAGTTTAAATTGGATCTGAGGCAGAAATTCTTTAGTGTAAGGGTGGTGTGGCAGTGGAATGGGTTGCCCAGGGAAGTTGTGAATGCTCCATCGCTGGTGGTGTTCAAGGCCGGGTTGGACATAGCTTTGTGTGGCATGGTTTAGTGGGAGGTATCCCTGCCAATGTCAGGGATGTTGGAACTAGATGTTCTTAAGGTCCTTTCCAACTCTAATTATTCTATGATTCAGGAAAGGCCAGCTTATGTAAAGCAATAGTGAAGCACAGGCTATCCTTTTCTGTATAGAGTTCTTTATAGGTATTTAATGACTACTAGATACACTCTTTCAAATGTGAGAGTGGGAGCTAGGGGAACCTATTCTGGTATTTCTGCAACAAGACCTGGTAGCAGTACAGATTTTATCCTAACGTTATACCATGTGTTTGCTGAGAATCAGGAGGATGTTTCAATAACACCTGTGTAGCTTGCTAGAAATTAAGCTTCTTCCCTACTCCTTTAATTTGGGAATACCTGAGCTGTCACAAATGAGACCTGTTAACAATGTAAAGGGGAAGGGCTCCAGAGTATTGAATATATAGGCCAGAAACTACATGTAGTCACAGTTGTTGTGCTTGGGAGTCTAACAAGGAGTTACTTGTTTTTTCAGTCCTTCTCATTTACGGAGTTAAAGCCGTCTACAAGATTTCTGGTACTCTTATTTTAAAAATGGTGAGCACAAGGAAAAATTGTGTATGTAGAAGCAGAGCCAGAAATTAAAATTAAATTTTCCTGTAGGCTTCACAATTCTCTTGCCTTTAATTACTAAAGATGAACCAGAGTTTAAGCCTGTAGTGAAATGAGTGATTTAGGGTCACTCAATGGTTGGTTTTTGTTATTAACAAATTTCCATCCTTGCTACAACCTCAGTTGCTAATTTCTAGAAACAAAATTAACAATGCTACTATTTCACTTGGGCTATGATGAAGGCAGGGAATGTTCTGAGACTGTCAGGGGATGACTGATTTTCCCTGTTAGCCACCTTAGCCAGTTGTCAGGAGTCTCTGCTATCACCAGTGCCTGTATCCTTAGCTATGTTCAAGGGGCATTTCACTACCCAACTTGTTACACAAAGGCTAAGGCTTGATGTACATTCCTTAGATCATAGTAGCCAAGCTGATGGGGATGGATGCATCACTACTAAGCTGTCATAGGTTCAGCAGCAGCAGTCATTTTTCTCCTTCATAGTAGCTGGTGGAGTGCTGTGTCTTTGATTTTGGGCCTGGGAGCAGCGCTGATAACACCAGTGTTTTCAGTTACTGCTTGGTAATGTTTAGGCTGGCCAAGGACTTCCTGAACTTCTTGCTCTGCCAGGGAGGAGGGGAAGCTGGGAGGAGGCTGGGAGGAAGCAGAGACAGGACACCTGACCCAAACTGACCAAAGAGGTATTCCATACCACAGCACATCATGCCCAGGGTGTAGAGACAGAGAGCAGAGACCCGGAAGGGGGAGGGGGTGCACTGCTTGGTGGGGCTGGGTGAGCAATTGTATTCTCTTTCTTTGTATTTCTCTGGTGGTAGCAGTAGTTGTTTGTGTTATGCCTTAGTTACTGCACTGTTCTTATCTCAAACTGTGGGAGTTGTATTTTTTTGATTCTCCTTCCAATCCCTCTTGGAGTGGAGGGAAGAAAGAGGGGGAAATGAGTGAGAAAGCAAAACTGCATGGCATAAGGGCTTTAAACCACGACACAAGCCTAAAACACAAAATGTTGAGAGTTAGCTACACGTATGGCTACATACTTGATAGAGAATTGGAAAAGAGAGTTTTAGACTTTTGACACAAAAGGCATGTAGGTGCTTTGGCCTGTGTTTTTTAAGTACCTCCCAGTAATCTTGTAATTTTGCCAGAGGTAGGTGAAAATGTGTCACAAAATGTTGTACACTCTACCATTGCCATTTCATTGCTTGAGTTGTTGCATTTCAATCGGGTGCTAAGTTTCCCCTGACTGCCCAGGATTACAGGGCACCTGGAACAGAGTAGCAGTCATGGTCTTTGACAGCTCCTGAAAACTGTGGGCTTTCATATCCCCTAACTGTGCTGGGGAAGGTGTTTGATTAGCTGGACATGCTGGATAAGAATTTTTTTTCACAAAACATATGTTACTTCTTTTAAGTACAAAACAGAAATCTGGTCATTGTATTCAAAACCGGCATTTAGATGAGAGTCTCTTATTTGTATCTGTCTTTTCAGCAGGAATTCATGGTAAAAAAGTTATCAGCTTTATCCTGAATTGTGGAATGCTCAAGTCACACCTTCTGCAAAAAGTACACAGAGAAAAAAGTACGTGTTATGAACTGAAGTGATTATACCTCAAACTAATTCAAGAACAACCTGAAACAAATGTATCTGAGTGTGTGTATCTCATCTAAATGTCATATATCTCAATTTTACACTGACATTTATGCAGCCTGATGTTTTCTCTTTTTCAAATAATACTCATTATAGGAAACTAAACACATAGAACTTACATATTTATGTAGAGACACATTTATCTACCATTAAAAAAAACAATTTTTTTATTCTTTATTTATTATTTATTGTTCTGTTTCAAGGCATAGAGAAAGCTTTATACAAATATGCTGAGATTGACCAGGTACTCTCTGGGAAGTTTTACAAACTATCCCTCTTGTTTCGTGTGCCTTAAAACATGAGCTCCTCTGAATAAAAAGTCACAAATATGGGCTATAGTAATGCGTTTTCCTTTCACAACAATAATTACTTGGAAGGTAGCTCCATTGGTGCAATAATATTCATTATGTAGGTCAACTTCAATTCACTAACTCTGCAACTCAGGGATGATCATGGAATCATAGAATAGTTACTGTTGGGATGGACTTTTAGATCATTTAGTTCCAACCCCTGCCATGGGAAGGGACACCACACAATAGACCATGTCACCCAAGACTCTGTCCAAACGGACCTTGAACACTGCCAGGGATGGAGCATTTGTCACTTCTTTCAGCAACCTGTTCCAGGGCCTCACCACCTTCACAATAGAAAAAAAAAAGATGTGACAACCCTAATTAGAACTGAAGTTGTCTTAAGAACATTTCTAAAAGGAAAACAGACCTATATTCTTCAAATATTTTTCATAGACTTTTTTTGCTTCATCAAAATAATTCAATATTAGAAAAAAAATTCTTTTCAAAAGACTTCACTTTGTTCTTTTTCTTTGGAATCTGAAAAACCACTGTGAATCAAAAAGCAAAATATTTGGTTACGGTGCTTTATTTAAATACCTATAGCTTTCTAATTAGCTCTATTTACCTTGAGGAGTAGAATGTGATTATTTTTTTACCAGAAAATTTTTCAAATCAGTAAAAAGCAGTATAAATACTATTCAGTTTTGAATGATTGTGCTCACATTTGCTCCCCTCCCCATATTTCTAGTGTTCAAAGAAACAAATTATTCTTTTTCATCCGTTACAATCTGCAGTTCCTGAATAACATTTATTGAAGTAAAATCTCATTATGAAACCTGTTATGTCAATGACGCGTTATCTAGCCACTTGCTGAAGGTAACCTAATAATAATTATTTTAATGATGTTGTGCTCCTTTTAATTTCTGAATGATGCCTTGAAAAAATAACTGGAAGAATTTTCTTCCTTCTTTTTTTGTTTTTAGCCCATTTCTTTCTTTTGCTTTGGAAAGGTGAAAATTCTAATCCTTTTTTTTTTTTTTTTTCATTTTGTAAAGGAACAGACAGAGAATTATGAGAATGCTTTCTTGTGAGATCCTAACCTTACCCAAAAGGATGAGAATGTCAAATTTTCAGCAGAGGCATTTTTCATCCAAAATATTTTGCTTTGTATAAAGGTCACAAACATGGCCGGGTAACCTGTACCCTCATTAAGTCCAACTGAGGTCACTGGGATTCTCCTTTAGTGCAAGAGTCAACTCAGGCCCTCTGGGCAGTGACCCATACCATCAACAAAATACTCTGAGGATAAAATGAACATAAGTTTTACAGTTTGAATTGAAAAAAATCTGAACTTTTACATATTATCAATTCAACCCTGCTACCACAAAAACCACTGCATGTTCAACTGGTCTGTAGATCGAGTCATACTGAGGGGGGTTTGGAAAGGGGAACAGAAAGAGTAAAGTTCTGAAAACAATAGCATGGTTTCCCTATTCATTTGGCTCTAAATAGATATTGAATGTACTGCGCTTTTGCAAATTTTCTTCGGGTCACTAAAGTGACTCTCAGCAGCCTTGTTTGCTGGCTGAACTGATCTGTTCTACATCACTTTTAGACAGTGCTATTCCAGTAATGCATTAGACAAAAGAATTGCCACAGAACAGGGGTTCATAACAAATGGCTTTTGAAACATGTCCAGCTAAATGCAAAAATCAAGAGATATTTAAAACAGCACTAAATAAAATGGAAACATTTAAAAATAATCCCCCCCCCCCAACTAATTGCAAGCATTTGTTTCACAGGATTAAATCTTTGTAGAACATTTTATCCAACTGTTTGGACTCGAACGTGAACTTTACAAATTACTCCTTTTTTGTTTTATTTGGCACCAGCTGTGTGCATGCTTCTGAAACATCACCAGTCATGCTGAGCATTTAGTAGGAATGTTGCAATGGCAATTTAGATGTTAAAGGGCATTGTGATTTTTAAGGGCTTGTTATCATGGCCAGCTGTAGCTAACAGCTTGTAAGAGATCAGGAAGAGGTATGTGATTTTCCAAGTAACAAGAGCAGCCTGTGTTTACCACAATTTCTTTTCTGCCACAGAATGTGAGGTGCTGGTATAGAAATAGCTGTTTTCCCAAGAACGGTATTAATAAATTAAGTTATAATTGTGTTGTCTGTCAAAGAGTTTCAAAATGTCTAAAATACTTAAAAAATCCTCTCCAACATGAAATTTAGCATTGATGAAAGTTGTTATATAGAAAGTTCTGGAAAAGTAAGAGGCTTTTGCGTCTGTTTTGTGCATTCAAAGCAGGGAACATGTGTTAAAGAATCCTGTCAGCATTTCCCTATTTAATTCTCACTAATCAGGGCTAGGATTATGGTTCATAACATAAGATGACCATTAGTTACTAGGTAAGAGGAAGATATTCCATAAATATAATGATCTCACAAGCCCTTGTTGCATATTCTGTATTTTCCTCTGATGCTGATTACAGCTAGAAGTTAGAGACTAGTCTGTTGAAACATGAGGTCAGTTAGAATAAATGAGTATTGTCTGAAGGCACCTTTCAAACAGCGGCTTTAAGTAGAGTATGTTTGCAAACTGGTATTTACACACAACGACATCATTTTCCTGATTACTTGGAAGCCTTGAAAAGATGCATGCATATTGTTCTTTTGAATGTGGAGAAAATCAAATTGAGATATAAACTACTCTCTCAAACTAGTCTTTTGTTGGGTTTCTTTGTTAGAAGGAGATTCATACAATACTCAGTAAACGTCTCATCAGATTTGTTTTCTAAGAGTTTTCAATGTCTAAAGATTGGTATGATAAACGCTCTATGATATAAACATCTGTATAACTGCATGTGAGATTGAAGTAAAAGTAAACAAATTACATATCAGATGCAGACATAGCAGGACCTCATTAAAATGTTGTAATCATCAACACCACACAATTAGCTTTTGTATCTTATGATTATGACTTAGAGCTAAAGGTAAATTGATAACTTTGATGAAAAAAATCATGTAACGTGTTGGAGGTCCCTAGACCACCAGTTACACTTCACTTTTCACATTCCAGGAAAGACGATGAGCTTTGCTGGACAAACTGAAGGCAACAATATTAAACAAGCAACTGGACTACAAGGATAATGATGCATGCTGTCTATGATTTCACTGTCTCCCAGATTGGTACAACCATCATAGAATCATAGAATAGTTAGGGTTGGAAAGGACCTTAACATCACCTAGTTCCAAACCCCCTGCCAGGGGTAGGAACACCTCCTACTAAACCATGTCACCCAAGGCTCTGTCCAGCCTGGCCTTGAATACTGCCAGGGATGGAGCATTCACAACTCCCCTGGGCAGCCCATTCCACTGCCTCACCACCCTCACAGTAAAGAACTTCTCCTTTATATCTAATCTAAACTTCCCCTATTTAAATTTTAACTCGTTACCCTTATCACTACAGCCCCTAATGTTCCTTCTTAGCATCCTTCTGAAGAAGGAAGCTGTGTTTTGTTTTCATGAACATTCCACAAGAAACTGAAGTGAAACCCACTGTGCTTTTTTATATAGGCTAACAATAACAGGTGGATTCTGTGGACTAAGTCTGTGAATAAAAACTACATTAAAACAGTATTAATTAATTTCTGCATTCTAACGCAGTCAGGACTTAAAATGCAGCATGATTCCAATGTCACTTGAATATTTAAGATTCAGGCGAATTTTTCAGGACTGTGAAGGTGCCATTAGCCTTCAGTGGCCCAAAATAAACCCCAAGGACTCCACCAACCCTGCCCATGTACCAGGACCTCATTTCAGGCTCCTAAGGCCATCAGTCCCTGCCTCTGTGATGCCACAGCAGAGTCAGTCTTCAGTCCCTATAGCCCATCTGTGCCTAGATCCCAGCCTGGCCTTTGCTCATCTTCAGGGAGGTGACTGGGGCTGAAGCAGTGAGACTGGCTTGGGCTGACAGGCACTTCTCCACTGCCCTTTCCATGAGGAGCCCTGGCAGTCCAGACCTGAAGATCCCCAGCCTACCCATGTAAAGGCAGAGCTACAAGGTCGTTCACTTCCCTGAATGCTGATATAAAGGATTTCAGACTTTCAGTAACCGAGATCTGTGTTTCTGCTTTTACCAAAACAATTTGATGACAGATTAGCCCAGCTGCAGTCTAAAACATTATTACTCATCTTTTCCAAGGCTGTTTTATTGGATAATAGGTGGCATGTTAACAACTCCCTCCGTGCACTTTATCCCTTCTTCCGTCCATTACAGACTTGGGCCAATACCTTGAGAACTCTGCTGAGCAGTAATGGGGGACACACAGTGGGCCCTGAGAGGTGGCCTTCAAGGGGACTTTTGTACAGGCTCCAGAAATCTGATACTGTTTTGGCTTTGCCTTGTGATCTGTCAGCTATAGACTTTTGCCGGGATTCAGCATGGTATTAGTATAAATGTCTTTATACGAGTGTCTGAAGATGTGTTAGGAATCCGAGCTCCCAAAACAGTCAGTGGAGATGGCAAACTGATTCAGCTGACCAATCATGAGATTCAGGTGGCTATGGAGGGGTGCCTACTGCCAAATATCCTGCCTCTCTTCCAGCCATCCTCAAAAGATAATGTCTGTGCTGGATCTTATGTCTTCCTTTTGCCAATCCCCACATAAACTAATACATTTCAAATTGCAGTGGAAGCATTTTTGTGAGCTGCTGAATCGTGCCATCAATTTCTGTAAGGTGAACTGAGTTGCCCTCTGCGCTGTGTTGCCCACTTTGCCTAGTTTGGCTTCCACTATAATGGGAGCTCTGATTTCTAGTGCACCTGCATACGAATGCTTACTTTTTGGTATCTTTGCATACTTTTATATATCTTCAATTTGGTCTCCTGTCTCATTTGCTCTTTAATTTGATACTCAACCTTGACTTTCTTATGTACAAAATGTGATAAATCCTACACATGCTTTCTGTTTGCTTGTACCACAGGGAAGCAGTCTCTTCCTAGTCTACAGGTACTTTGCTGCTTTGTGGGTGTTGTATCTATTTTTTATGGAATACATGTCTAAGCAGGACTTCACTTGCTCTGTTAAGCATGTGAGGTAAAGGATTCAGTGCAGGGATCACTGCAAATAGCAGAGGTATGGAAAATAGCCAGGTTGCTCTCTGAGACATTAAGCTTTCTCTGTCTCCACACCAGGAAGTTTAGCTAGAAGGAGAAATCCTTTCCTGTTGCCTTTCTTCAAAGCCAGAGGTGAGTATTCAGCAGAAAAAAAACCAACCCATACTCATCATGATGTGGACAGGACAAATGAAATTGTGTCCTGGTAGAAGGCCAGTAGATTGTAACATACTGTAATATAGATGGTAAATAATGATGTTAATCTCTCCTGAAGCTGTTGCACGATACAGCAAATATGAAAGCATTTCCAAATTAGATTTTTCACCATCCTGAAAGCTATATTTGATGAATCAGGTATTTAATCTACTTGGTAAGGCCTGGAAAGAATCTTCTGCACAGTTACAGACATCTTTACTTGTGGGTGCTGTAAATGAAAGCACAGGGTGTCTGGAAGGTTTTATCATAACGTGTAACTTGTGACCCTAAGTCTCAAACTTGGATGCTGTGGATACCACACTTTCTGAAGTACGGTTTTATTTTTAACGACTAATTGTGAAAATCAAAGAACCATAGAATAGTTAGGGTTGGAAAGGACCTTAAGATCATCTAGTTGCAGCCCCCCTGCTATGGGCAGGGATACCTCACACTAAACCATGCCACCCAAAGCTATATCAAACCCAGCGTTCAACACTGCCAGGGATGGAGCATTCACAACTTCCTTGGGCAACCCATTCCACTGCCACACCACCCTTACACTAAAGAATTTCTGCCTCAGATCCAATCTAATCTTCCTCTGCTTAAGTTTGAAACCATTACCCCTTGTCTTCTCAGTACAGTCCCTCATGAAGAGTCCATCCCCAGCATCCTTACAGGCCCCCTTCAGATACTGGAAGGCTGCTAGGAGGTCTCCATGCAGCATTCTCTTCTCCAGGCTTAACAGCCACAACTTTCTCAGCCTGTGTTCATAGGGGAGGTGCTCCAGTCCCCAGATTATCCTCGTGGTCCTCCTCTGGACTTGTTCCAACAGTTCTATGTCCTTTTTATAGTGAGGACACCAGAACTGCAGACAATACTGGAAGTGAGGTCCCACAAGAACAGAGTAGAGGGGCAGAATTACCTCCCTTGACTTGCTGGTTGTGCTCTTTTTGATGCAGCCTAGGATATGCTTGGCTTTCTGGGCTGCAAGTACACACAGCCAGCTCATGTTCATTTTTTCATTGACCAACACTTTCAGGTCCTTCTCCTCAGGGCTGTTCTTAATCTCTTCTCTGCCTAACCTGTACTGTGCCTGGGATTGCTTGGACCCAGGTGTAGGACCTTGTACTTGGCATGGTTAAACTTCATCAAGTTAGCATCAGCCCACCTCACAAGTGTGTCAAGGTCCCTCTGAATGGAGTTCTTTCCCTCCAATGTATCAACTGAACCACAGAGCTTCGTGTCATCAGCAAACTTCCTGAGGGCACAATCAATCCCACTCTCCATGTCACTGACAATGTTGAACAAGACTGGTCCCAACACCGATCCCTGAGGGACACCACTTGCTACTGGTCCCCAGGTGCACACTGAGCCACTGAGCACAACTATTTGCCAGTTCTTTATCCACCGAGTGGTCCACCTATCAAATTGATGTCTCTCCAACTTACAGACAAGGATGTTGTGTGGGACAATGTCAAATGCTTTGTACAATTTCATTAGATGACATCAACTGCTCTACCCCATCCATCAGTTCCGTAGCTCCATCATATCAGGCCACCAGATTGGTCAGTCAGGATTTCCCCTTACTGAAGCCATGCTGGTTGTCACCAAGCACCTTGTTGTTTTTCATGTGTCTTAACATGCCTTCCAGGAGAATTTGCTCCAAGATTTTGCCAGGCACAGAGGTGAGGCTGACTGGTCTGTAGTTCCCCTGCTCATCCATTTTCCCCTTCTTAAAAATAGGGGTAATATTTCCCTTTTTCTAGTCATCGGGAACTTCACCTGACTGCCATGATTTTTCAAATATCATGGACAGTGGGTGTCATGGTTTGATGCACTCAAACTCATGCAGTCACTCTCTCACTCACTCCCCTCTCTTTCTTCCTCAGTCTGAGGAGATGGGGAGGAGAATCTGACACCACACGTTAATGAAAAAGGAAGGGCTACAACTTGCAAGGCTCCTTTGTGCTGAGGTGGAAATTCATTTACAGTGCTCT
The DNA here is from genome assembly GCA_032466535.1 of Forpus xanthops. Lineage (NCBI taxonomy): Eukaryota > Metazoa > Chordata > Aves > Psittaciformes > Psittacidae > Forpus > Forpus xanthops. The sequence goes on along the minus strand of JASSUY010013133.1, from coordinate 6,595 downwards.
ACACAAAGAATTTTACTCTCAACTTTGTAAGTTATTGCCAGCTGACTGATGTTAAAATCATAGGGTTTTTCGTTTTGGTTTGGTTTTAACCTCAGAAACTTCTCAATCCTGACAAATGTTAATGCAAAACCTATGGCATTAGCATGACCTGGCATCTACCCAACCTCTGCACCTGCACAATTACAGCCAAGCTTTCCTAAACATTTCTTCCCTAACAGCTTGTTTTGTTTTGGGCTTGCTGTTGTTTTGTGCCATTTTCCCCACTTTTCTCCTTTTAAACACCAAATGCTTATGGCAGACATAATTTTTCAGATGTTGTTTTGGAGAGTTTCTCAGAGCTAATCATATATGCCCCTTGAGAAGGTTTGCAAGAGTGGCCCACACCTGAAGCAGGAGTTGATGAGTTCCAGCAAAGACACCAGCAAAGATCCACAGCCACCTGGCTTGCCTGAAGGGCAGCAGGAGAGGCTGCTTAAGGAGTGCAGAGCCAGCAGGTGCGTTCTGCTCAGGCCACTCTGACAGTTCCCACTGTACCTATAAAAGCAGAGCTATCAATCACTAAGCAAGATAAGCCAGCATTTTACTATTTCCTTCCCTTTTCTTGCTCTGTTTCCCTGCTGAAAACAGCCCCTATTATGTACTAATACACAGTCAGGTGTTTTTACACGCAAGTCATTTGCTTGTAACCTGTCAAGACACAGAAAATGAATTTCAGCTCATTATCAGAAAGAGAAAATAACCAAAGCTGAACCACTTCGAAGGTGTAGACTGGGAACTAGATAGTTATGTTAATTGCCCAAGGTCTTCTAATTTCAGTCTATCCCTGTTGAGAATCTGGTGTATGATATAAAGACACACGGATGTTTACATATTAGATCTCTTTTTTCCTCCAAAGGATTGGATGTAGATCTGTTATGTGAAGTTTATAATGTTTGAATGGGTAAAATAAAGTAGGAGCCAATGGGCTGATAATTCTTTGTATTTATATTGATACAAATCTGGAATAAGTCTTCAGAAATCTGTTAAAATATGTACAGATGTGGTTACATTTGGAGTCTGCAGACTTCAATATGTCTGATCAGGATCTGAAGGCCCATTTATTTCTAAACACACCCTCTCCAGCTACAGTAATGGAAAAGCTCTACCAAGAAACAGATGGTATGTAATGGTCTGCAATTACACCTTTCATCTAGTCTGAGAAGTATGTAGTGGGTCAGCATTACTGATCAGTAATTGCTAAATCCAGGAGTTCCTATTCTTGGATCAAAAGGAAACCTGTAACTCATTATGTAAAAGCTAAATAATGACATTTGTACTCAATTTCATTGAGCTTTCTCTATTCAGAAATATGAAGGAAAACAATGCCTGCTGTAGGATTTTGATCATGCTGGCTGTAGATATAGACTGTCATTCAGGACTTCCTGGAGAAGGTTGTCTATATCTTGATGGCTGGCCTAACCTTTAAAAAAGAAAACACAAATCCTCACATATGGTACCTGCTTTATGTTGGCACAGTTTCATCAAAATATTGGTCTGTAAGTGCTAACAAGAACTAATATATCAGTCTGTAAAATTATATGTGTATTACGTGTGGGATCATGTTTTTTTTAAAAAAGAAATAAAAGAACAACTGGGTGACTACAAAAGAGTAATTTGAAATTGGAGACAATCTTAAAACAATGGAAATTAACAGTTGTAAAAATATCAGACTGATACAATATGATTCAAATTCTGAACTTGTGTTAATCAGAAGGGATCCAGTGGTTTACTATGGTCCCATATGCTTAGCTGATTTGTTTTTGAAAAGAACAACTAAAAACTTTTATTTGAAGCATTATAAGCATGCAGATTCAGACAATGTAAAGGAGTTTCTATTTATGTAGAAATATTATTATATACATTTTGAGAAAAGACATTTATGCTTTGTTTTTCCCTCATTTTTAAATTTTTAAATTGCTTTTACTGTATGATACTCTGAGAAAAGTTTCTAAACAAAGACTTCTGTGTTTCAAAACATGCAGACATAATTAACATTTGTTCCAGATACTGGGTGTTTGCCTAGATAGACAGTCATTACTTGTTTTAAAAGGACAATTGTAGGAACAATGCAGATACCCATGGTTGCCTTTATAAAATGCCTGAAAAATGTAATGGCTTATATCTCCCTGTGCTAATTAATAGGAACATCTTTGTCCATATCTTAGAATTATTTAAAGACTTTCATTTCAGGCAGGTTATGAACAGTAGGCAGGTTTTTAGGCAATTTAATTTCCCTTGGCTACTGGTCACTAAATTCTTTGAAATTTAAGTATGTGTTGCTAGGTAGGGCTATTGTTTTCTGAGGCTGATTGTGATCACTACCCTCTAGGCAACCACCAGTTTCTGGAAAAGTAATAAACCCCATCTTTAATCTTTGAAAATAGATCCAAACTAGAAATGAGATAGTGAGTGAAATGGTGCAATGGGACTTCTGGTGGTTTTTGTTTGTTTGTTTGTTTGTTTTTAGCAAAATGAGGCAGTGACTCAAATTTCATTGCATTTTAGCCAGCTGATGAGAATTGAACACCCTTGCCATTTTTGTGTGACACTGCTTACTTTTGTGCATAGCTGAACATGAACTTAAGACTTAGAACTCCTCCTAGTGAATGACTAATTGCTGCTCATTCTAATAGTATTCCCTGTGTGACTTGAGCAGGCCTGCTTCCAATGGGACCTTCTTGGAAAAACTTTACTTATCAGTGGTAGCACTTAGACTGATTTATTCACCCAAAATGAACAGTAAAGATAGTTTTTACAGAAACAAAACATTTAAACTCTGCAGAGTCAGTGAATGTAAACTGATCTGCCCTACATAAGTACTACATCTACCTCACATTGAGTTTGTCCTACAGATATTTAAATATGTCAGCAGATACAATAAGGAAAATATGCCAAAAGGATGTCCTGAATTAAAAAAGTTCTTAAGCCTATATTTAAGCAAATAAGCAAAGATGTAAGGGCTTTAGGACTTTGCTGAGTCAAAGTTTGCATGATTAAATTGCAAACCTAACACCTGCACGTTTGAACATGAGAGATACCATGAAACATATAATTGTAGGTACCCAAGTGATAATTGCACATCTGCATAAGGAGTCGCAGAGAGAAATCTGAAGGGGATAAAATACAAGATTGAACAAGTGTTATGTTTTGTTAGTTAAGACTTATACTTTGGTATGCTAAACATTTCTTCTTTTTCTCTCTTTTTTTTTTTTTTTAAATACGATCTGATGCAAATTCCATTAGCTTCAATGGTCTCTGAATTATATCATCGGAAAAGGGAAGCATTTATCTTCTATATAGAATTCAGGTAAAGCAAGTGGATTCCCCTCTAACTTCAATGTTTGTTAGATTCAAGTTACCAATGCCAGATCTTTTTCTCCTTTAACAAATTAAAGGAGCATTATCTTTAAATAATTTACCCCAAACAATACTAGTTTTTACTGAATTACAGCTCTTTGAGTGAATTCCAGGTTCATCTGCACACACCTGTGAGCCTTGGGAATAACCTGTCTCAGTTTTGGGTTTAAAACAAAACTCAGAAATGTAGGCAGATATTTTTTTTTTTTTTTAAATAGACTTGAAACAGAGATGTTCTGGGTGATCTTTTAAATTTAAACATTGATTTTATTTCTTCAGGCTGAAGCAACGCACTGACTTCTGAGAAATCCAGAACTGCAAGGGATTAGCTTTAAAACTTTTTTGTGTCTTTTCTCAAAATATGCTACATAAGCACTAGTCATATATGAGATTGATTCCATTTGCTAATACAGTTAGAAAAACTTTCAAGCAGTATCCTGGACTGATAATTTTATCACTAAAAAAGAATGTCTTGCAGAAGTTGTCTCATAAACTGCATGTGCAAGACCAATTTCTGGACATTGCACTCTAGACACAAATAAATGGCATAAAATCTTTAAATATTAGTGTAGAACTTGCTTCCACTGGTTTTATGATATTCACTGATGATACTCAATATCAATAGAAAAACTCTACTTGGTGTATTAAGTCAGATACCAGGCTTGCTAAAAAAACCTGCAAAAACAATGGAAGGAATGTCTGATTATAGAAAGCATGAGTATTCTTGTGTTTTGACCTCAGTATGATACACAGAACAAAATTACACATCAGTGCTGAAGAGGTACAAAATATCTTCTATTAAGCCTAGCCTGATTCCAAAGAGTTTTCATAAGGGTAATGGTTGTTCAGCTCAAGAAATGCAAAGCCCATGTCAACTCACCTCAGCAGGGAAAACAGAGATGAAAAGAGACAAGTATGAACAAATAATGCGACCACTGACAAACCTGTTCACTTGTCACCTGTGACTAACACTTGACACATACATATTTCAGCTATCACAAACAACGTGGATAAGCCCCCATGATTCCTAAGGTCAAAGAAGCCAGCGAGCAGGTACAGCTACCATTTATACAGGTGTAAATCTCTAGTAATCCATTGCAGTTCACTGAATTCCTTTGGTTTGACACTAGGTAAACAAGGACAAAACCAGAAACATTTCACTATTCTGAAAAGTGAAATGTATTATCTTTTATTTAAAAAAAATATATATCTCACATTCACAATTTCATACTTTTACAATAGTAAATAAAGCACTTCAATATGCACTAGATTGCTTTCCTCACGTTATTTTATCCTTCCTCAGCTTGACCAGAAGAACTGCAAAATAATGAAACTTGGAAGAGAAAGAATATTTATAATTAAAATAGTACTGCTATGCACACTTCTTTTTCAAATGGCATCTCAGAACTTCTAATGATGTGGTACAATAAAAAGGATTTCTGAACTGCACATATTTTCACTGCTATGGTAAACAGCCAAATTTCATTTTGCGCTACTGAGTATAATGTTCTAATGACACATAATATACTCATATCTATATATTTAATAGAACTTAAAAAGAATTTCAGAGTATACAAATATGAGATTTCTAGGAAGAGCATGCTAATTTGAAATGTGACCATTGTGAAAGAAATTCAGTGGCACACTTCTGTGGAAAATCTACCTCAGGAAACAATACTTTGTGTGTTTCTGTTAATTTCTATTGTGCAAGAAGGGACAAACTTAAATGGATAAATGCTTTTAAGTTTCTTTCTTCATGCAGTGGGTAGCAAACCTTGGGAAGTTACTGACAAAAGACCTTACAACTGTTGAATTTTTACCTGGCACTCAGGGAAGATGGGACAGATACTTAAAAGATAGCAGAAAATCCATCAAAGTTAAAAAAAATATAGAAACCATATTTGGTTCAGGAAATCCTCTAAGCTGAAAATGGGTGGAGTCTGAAAGAATACCCAGGGGAAGGATCAAACTTTCTTGCAATCTGTGAGATGTCTCTTTGCAGCCCTCCAAGCAGAACTTCAATCTAGGCTGACTAGCTCTCATACCCTAAACCCACTCCTTCAATGCGTGCTCTTGTCTTAAGACATACAGAGGTAAAACTTACAGACAGACAAATAAGTCCAGATTATAAAATTTCACAATCCGTTGGTAAACAGAGGATGAGAATCTGATGGAGAAAACTGTTAACTATCCTTCCTTTGATTTTTTAGGTGCACAAAGCAGTGATTCTGTACTTCTTCCACGATCTTCTCTGCTATGAGTCAGATACAGTGTTTTGCCAATTTTTCTCTTGCTGAATATTTTTAACTGTGACAGAATTCAAGAATACTACAGAGCATATCACATAAAGTCACACAGTGAAGAATGCAGCCTTTGTTTAATTTCAGTTTTTAGAAGTGGTAGCGCTTTCAAAACTCTTTTTAAGAAAAAGACAGTCTGCTAAGGAATGATGCCACGTTTTGGCTACAAGCCAATACCTGAAGCACACTTTAATGCAATTGTGTTAATGGACATTATTTCTGGTCAGGGAAAAGAAAACAGAACACAAAATTCTGGTAATGTACTTCTGGAAGGAAATTAATTTTTACTAGGTTATTAATAAGAAAATACAAAGTAAATAATAAAGTTGTAAATCAAATGCTAATATATTGATATGGTTCTGTCAGAAGATACAAATTGGCAAGACATTGCCTACATAAAGTCATTGCTTCTACAAAGGTGTCTTCTTTGAGTCAGCCTCATCTCTGTGCCTGGCAAAATCTTGGAGGGGATTCTCCTGGAAGGTACACTAATGCACATGAAAAACAGCAAGGTGCTTGGTGACAACCAGCATGGCTTCACTAAGGGGAAATCCTGACTGACCAATTTGATGACCTTCTGTGATGGGGCTACAGAACTGATGGACAGGGGTAGAGCAGTTGATGTCATCTACCTGAACTTGTGCTAAGCGTTTGACATTGTCTCACATGACATCCTTGTCTCTAAATGGGAGAGACATCAATTTGATAGGTGGATCACTCGGTGGATAACGAACTGGCTGGATGACTGCACACGAAGAGTTGTGTTGAATGGCTCAGTGTCCACCTGGAGACCAGAAATGAGTGGTGCCCCTCAGGGATCGGTGTTGGGACCTGTCTTCTTCAACATCTTTGTCGATGACATGGAGAGTGGGATTGAGTGCGCCCTCAGCAAGTTTGCT
>JASSUY010013132.1:0-28992 GCA_032466535.1 Forpus xanthops | reverse complement strand
TGGGTCAAGCGGGGAGTGGGAGGGAGCGGGGCCTTGCCACCTCCCATGGCCTCCCCTTGCCCGCAGAGCTGCGGCGTGGCCGGGCCCGCAGCCCCTTCCTCGCTGCTCTCCGTGGCCTGGCCCCAGCTCCGCGCTGCACGGCCCTCACCGAGACCGAGTGCTTAGGCCTTGTTGTACGTTGCGGCTGCGCCAACCCGCCCCTTTTCCCTCCCTTGGTTGAAGCTTCCTCGCCGCTGGCGGTTGCGGGTCTCAGCCGTGTATTAATTCCATACACAAATGAGCTGGGAACAAGGGAAACCATAGCTCCCAGCACAGCGGGCAGGGTAGTCCCGAACAGCAGGGCTGGGCAGGGAGCTGGTGGCGCCTGCGGTTCTCCTTGTCCTCCAGCCTCTCCTTCCATTTTACCTCCTTTTCTCCCCGTCTTATTTTTCCTCATCCTGTCCATTTCCCCTCAACGCCCCAAGCTCTTCTCTCTTGACCCCTCGTTTCTCCTCAGTTTCTCTTTAACCTTATCCTCTTTTTCCTCACTCCCCTTTCATTCTCCCTTGTTCTTCCTCATTTTTACCTTCCTCCTAACTGCCCTTGGTCTCCCTCGTTCTATTTCCGTTTCTCTCCTTTTCCCTCAATTTCTCTATATTTTCCCTTTGGTCTCCTTCACTGCTTCAATTTCCCCTCAGTCTCCATCCTTTCTCCCTCAGTCTTCCTCCTTTCCCCTCAGTTTCTCCCATTTCTCTGCTTTGTCCCTCCCTTTCCCTCAGTTTCTCTCACGTTCCCGCTCATCCCCCCACTGCCCTCCAGCCGCCGCCATCGCCGCCGCAGCGGAGCTCGGCGGTCGCTGCAATGGAACCCTATCGCGTTGGCTGGGCTGGAGCGATGCTATTTGCAATGCAAATGGCCCCGGGGATTCCTTCAGTGCAGCGGTGGCCGTCAGCAGCGGGCCAGGCCCGGAGGCCACCGGCCAGGCCAGGACGGAGCTGCTGGGGGAGGCCTCGTTAGCACCGCTCGTTCTGTGCCGCGGTTCTCGGCACAGCCGCGGGCTCCGAAAGGGGCATTTGCATCTGAAAAGTGGGTTTTGTTTATCCTCGCTTAGAGCTCTACAGGACAGGTTACCGCGCCCGACTTCGGGAGTCTTCAATTCCAGCGGGACCGTCCTTAAAAGCGCCGTTTTGCCGCTGTTTCTGAGGGAATTTTCCTTTGAAACAGACGCGAGGAGGAATTTTTCCCTTCGTGGAACTTTCCTGTTTGGAATAATTTGTTGATCCCTGTCAGAAAACCGCCTGTGAGCCGCCAGCGCCGTGTGTGCTCCTGACTGATCGCCACAGGCGAGGATTAATCGGTTCCCAAATCGTTCTATAGAGCCAGTTTACCTCATCAGCCTGATAGAGGATATTAGGAAAGCAAAATGCTTCATCGCTTCAGTTAACAACAACAACAACAAGAGCCCGATTTTGGATTCTTTTAAGTGCTCCAGTGTTCATTTTCCGTGTTTCTCTCAGATGCAGTCCCAAGAGACATCTCCTCAGACAGTTTCTTTTCTTCTCCCTTGAGCCAGGGCCTCTTTCTCTGGGAGTTCTCATTGATATCTTTAATTGCGGGCATTATTCCCATACAAGTGACTCTAAGGTCTAAATCTTCTATTTTCTACCTCCCAATCCTATCAATTCACTCCCACTCTTATCACAGCCCTTGGTGGTTAAATGCTCCCAGGCCTGGGGAGGTCTCTGTCTTTGCTACATTGGACTCTACACTTGCTCCATTGAATGTTCTCCTTGTGCAGGAGATGCTGCTCAAACACACAAGGCCCTGAGTTTCTCCCTTTCCTAAAAGTTGGCTGAAACATCATCAGAATTTGGGGTTTAATTTAATTCCTATCAGCAGCAATTTTTCTGTGCCTTTATTTTTGGTGCTAATGGTTGTTTTTGTGCTCGCGCAGACTCCCCTTCCACTCCAGCATCCATATTTGCCTCTGCTGGCTAGGACACAAGTTGCTCTTTCAACTGAGGTGGGATGCAAGCAAGAACTTGGATGCTTCCAAGTCAGGGACTGGAAACCCAGAGGCAGGTTCCTTGGCTTCCATGGCATGTCAGGTGCACAGTCCAATACATGGTGACTAAAACTGCAGAAGAATACATTTGGCATAAAGACATTGTTATATTGATGACTGCTGCAAGCCAACACCCCAGTGCTCTGTGCTGGGACAAGTAGTGCCAGTGGGGTAATTTAAGGTGTGCTGGGGTAGCTCTTTACATTCAACTGTGAAAATGAGGAGAGAAATTCCTTTAAGCAGCCTTTGCTCCCCAAGCGATTCCCAGTTCTGAATGGTTTCCAGCCCAATAACTGAGCAAGCTTCTCCTTCACAGCAAAGAGCAGAACCTTGCCCAGCTCTGTGGAGTGTCTTGAGGTTCGGGTATTGCTGATGGAGCCAGCAGCCACCCCAGGCTCCTCCAAAGTTCTGAGTTTGCAGGGCCACTTCTTGCTGAGGAGCTGTCAGATGAGTCCTTCGCACCCCAGGCAGCGTGGGCTGAGCTCCGGCTTCTTTATACCTATTCCAGCAACTTCTGGGGTTTGCAAAGAGCGTCTGCAAATCCAATTAGTGTCTGTCTTTGTGGCACTGTATGCTGGCAGAGATCCGCCGTGTTGCTGCCATCTACAGTAGGGCCAGTGCCAATGGATAAGAACCAGCTCTCATTTGCATATTCAGATATGCAAATGAAACATGACAGCTCTCCCTAATTTTTGTTTTGAGGGTTTTAGTTTTCTTTCTGGAGTCTTGCTTCAAAGATCCTTGTCTTTCAAAGGTATGTGTTTAATCTGGCTTGGCCCACAGTAGGGGAATGTGTCAACAACTGACTGCATGTGCCCCCCTCTAGGTCTCTTGTAGCCCCTTTAGGCACTGGTGCTGCTCTAAGGTCTCCTCTTAAGGAGCCTTCTCTTCTCCAGGCTGACCCAGCCCAGCTCTCTCATAGAATCATAGAATAGTTAGGATTGGAAAGGACTTTAAGATCATCTAGTTCCAGTCCCCCTGCCATGGTGAGCCTGGCTCCAGAGCAGAGCTGCTCCAGCCCTCGCAGCATCTTCTTTGCCTCCTCTGGACTCCAGCATCTCCACGTCCTTCTTGTGTTGGAAGCCCCAAGACAATAGTTCTACAGACTTAAAGATCAACACACAAACCTTGATTTGAGCCCGTTTATCTGATAAAACAAGTGCCTATACTCTTCGTCAGTGTGCAAGATGACAGAATAGAAGGACCTCCAAGATCTCTCCTGCATGTACCTCACCACCTTCTTTCACCAGCTTCACAATGATTACTGTGGTCTTCACCGACTCCTGTGAAGCACGTGTATGGCTGCAGGAGATTTCATTGTCATGTTCAATGCTGGGCTTGGGAGAGAACTGAGGTAGTGATGGAGAATGAAGCTGTGAGTGAGGAGTGTGTTCTGCAGCAGTGTTCTGGTGCAGCAAGGCTCCTGGCTTGCTAATTGGGATCCTTGCAGGGAAGTGTGTTCCTTTGAACAGCTCTTCATCCTAAAAATATTTATTCTTCTAAAAATGATATCATTTTGCCCATTCTCTGCCTTCCCCTCCTTCCCCAGCCCACCCTCCACACTAAAGTATTCACAGCACATATTTAACACCAGGGTAGTATAGCGAAAGTCCAGATTGTTAATAGCAAAAAACTCTGATTGCCAAAAAGATACTCCTAGCAACTACTAGCTGCATCTGGGAAAAATTACAGACAGCTCAGAAATTCTTTAGTTCCCTTATTAATGAAGGACTTGATAGAAAAAAAAGCCCCACACTAATACAGTTTAGCTTAACTAAGTTCTTTTGTGCCTGAGGAAAATTGAAATTATAGCATATTATAGCTACTGAAAAATGCAAAAGGCTTTTAATGTGCAATAACCCTCCAAACCAGAAGGAAGAGGGAAAATTTTCTTAGTAAGTGGGAACACAATGCAAATTCATTTTATTCTTTCTGTGTATTTAGTGCTGGTGAAAAGAGCCAAATGAATAGTCACAAATACGTCATGTCCCTTGCAGATGCAACATGGGCAGCACAAGCGTCCTCAAACTGCCCTGCCAACGTGCTTCAATTCTGAATGAGGAGGACCAGCTCTCTGGGTGAGAATGAAGGCTGTCTCTATTCAGTCCCCGACCCCTCTCCTCAAGGCTGTTAATGAGGGGGCCTCATTAACACCAAAGGTGAGGTTGCCATTATAATTTAGCTACTGGTCCACTGCAGGCTGAATCGACACCTATCAATTAATTTTGCCTGGCTATTGAACAGCCGTCTGGTGACGGTACCTTTCTCTTGTACTCTATAGACAGAGGTCAGGGTTGGCCAAATGATGTAACGGTCTGTGTCGTGCCAAGGCAGGCTGGACCTGCCACGAAGAGCATTGCACAAGCTGGATTTGTCCCACACTGAATACAAGCTGCTGGCACAAGCGCAGGCTGGAGAAGATGGGCCCAGGCACCTTATGTGCTCGCTGGAGCAAACAATCACTGTACAATAGGAGGGAGTGAGATTCACTGCTGAAATTTGTGTCTGCTTCACATGGGGATCCTTTTGGTTGATGCCAGAGTCACAAACTTGCTCATCTGCATACTCAGAGAGAGGCCACCTTCTCCCTGGTGACTGTTGCCCTAGACAGCATAACTTTAGGCCACTGAAAAATATCAGAAGAGGATAAAAATAGTCTGACATATAGAACTCCGACCAGCACCAAAAAATCCTATTTGGATTTGTTTTCTTGACTGTAGAGTCCAAAACCAAGTAGAAATATAGGATAAATATACTGTAGATATCATAGAATCACAGAGTGGTTTGAGTTGTAAGGGACCTTAAAGCTCATTCAGCTCCAGCCCCCTGCCACAGGCAAGGACACCTTCCACTGGAGCAGGGTGCTCCAAGCACCTGTGTCCAATCTGGCCTTGAGCACTGCAGGGATGGAGCAGCCACAGCTTGTCTGGTCACCCTGTGCCAATGCCTCAGCACCCTTACAGGGAAGAACTTCTGTGTAAGAGCTCATCTCAATCTCCCCTCTGTGTTAAAGCCATTCCCCTTGTCCAAAGCCCCTACAGGCCCTTCCTGCTTTTTGTGGATTCAGGATCAATTGCTCTCTGGCATATTCCATCAAAACTAAACTGTTTTGTAGGAATGGTATGAAATGAGCTTTCACTTGTCTACACAGCAACTGGAGGTGGGGTTGCCACATATGTAAATGTATGCAAACCACCTCTGATCTTGGTAACCCAGGTAGGATAGCAGTTCAGATAATCCCCCACATATGGGCTATGCAGATTTGCCTGTGACTCAGGGAATTTGGCTGGCCCTATCCATGCTGAAACTGATCCCACTGAAACCTAAATCATTATCACTGCTATCACTCTCTGTGTGACAATAGTGCACCTGATTGCAGCAGAGTCACATCTTAGCAGTGTGGAACTTCTCACATGCTTTGGAGCTCGGTTTTGTGGCATAGAAGGTCTGTCCAACCTGGCCTTGAACACTGCCAGGAATGCAGCACTCACCGCTTTCTTGGGCAGCCTGTTCCAGTACCTCACCATACTCACAGCAAAGAATTTCTTCCTTATATCCAACCTAAATCTCCTCTGTTTAAGTTTGAATCCAAATTGAACTTCAGTTCTAGTGGCTTTTCATCCATATGTGTGTCTTTCTGTAAGAATGGTAAATGTTATTCAATAGTACACGATTCAGTCTTGAAGTAGGATGATTCCTGCTGAATAAATTCAACTTGTTGCCGTCTTTGCTCCATTTCACAGATTTGCTTTTGATTTCACTTGGCATTACTCTGATGGATGTTAATTCCTGGCAGTGTTAGGATAGAAAGCAGCAAAATCTTACATACATTAATCTTTACATTTCTGCATTACAATTCTTCATTGATTACTTTTTTAAATTGATTCCATAAAGCTCTTAGGAAAATATTGCAGTTTGCACTTTATTGGCGTTGTGTGGCACTACTTGTGGTTCCAGCCCAGCAAAATATATTCCTAAGTGTAAGCAAATGCCTTTGATATCAATGGAATTATTCATATTCTTTAAATTAAACATATGCTTAAACATTGTAGTGAACTGAGGCAGCTGGCTCTCATAGAAGGCCCATCAAAATAAAAGCAGCATCGATTGCAGATTGGGAGTTTTATAACCCAATGCACAATTGAGTGTTGCTTTTGGTGAATACTTCAGCAGTTGAACTAAATCTTTGCCTTTTGTGAGATATTTGCAATGCTGAAACCAAGTGTGCCATTGCAGTCCAACCTGATTCAGTTTTATGGTTATAAAATCCCATGTGTTTCAGTGAGCTCATGACCTGGGACCCGAGTGACTGAATGTTCATAGAAAGTGAATAATAAAAAGTAGAGAGCAGTCCTAATTGGAACCACATTTTGAGCTGTAATGGGAAGGAGCAGAAAAATTAATCCTTCCATTTTAGGTATTTTGATAGCAGCCATTACTAGAGAATTGAAGTTATTTCAACCTCTTGGTCAGACAAATGCTTGTTTGCCCTCTGAGAACAGCAATGAGAATGTCCTATTAAGTGGAACCGAATCATTTGAGCTTTTGATTAAAAGCTCTTTTTTTTGTCAGCTGGTTTGTTTGGCCGTCTAATGGCTGTGCTTCTCCTTGCCAAGAAGCAACTTTTACCCACGTCTCCTCTATGATCATTGCTCAAAATCGGGCCTGATTGTGTGTGCAGCCACCATATGAGCTAAGACAGAAAGACATAGGCAGGGGACCTCAAGACCCTGACTGCTGCCATCACAGTGACAGCATATCCACTGAAGTACCACTTGCAGCTAATCAAGACCTGATGCCTTTCATCTGTCCAGAACAAGCACCAGTATCTGGAAAATCCTGGCATCTGTTTATGTCCCGATGTCTAATTTAGCCTGATATGAGGAGTGGATAGCGAGGATTTAGGCAATACAGTGAAAATGAACCAGAAATCTCTTTCCTAGCAGTTGTGAGGTTGGTGTAACAAAAGTGTCAGCCCCTGAGCTGGAAATCCCGTGTCAAACCTCAAAAGTAACACTTCGAGTTGAAAGGACAAGGCATTTAGAGATAATAATTCTTGGAGCTTATCTGTTTCCTTCCTGGGTTTCTGAACGCTTTGAGTTCAGACTTTTGACTGCAGGCTTGGGAGATTAAAACCGGAACTAAAGTCAAAGCTGAATCGATGTTTGTTTAACATGACTCCAGCAGAGGGTTATTTCAATCACAAGGATTGCCAGTCTGGCAATACGATCCCAGGACCTAGCAACATCCATTCCACGTTTCAGAACTATTATCTTCTTTCTCTTTGAGACAGTTAGCGACTAAAGGTCTTTGGCAAAAGATGTAAGAGACACTCCAGTGAAGCAATTTCTTCTCCTGGCATTGGTAAGAGCAGGGGCTGCGTTATTATTAATTACTTTTGCATTATTTATGCAGGCCTGTGAATGTGCAATGTCTTTTCCAGATAAATCGCTTTGTCTTGAAAAGTTTCCAGCCTGTGAGCCAACCGCTGCAATGTAAATCTGTAACAGCAGGAGGCAACTTGGTGCAGCAGAGCAGGTAAGTGTTAATCCTTGATGCTGCAGGACTGGTGTGTTATCAACGGTGTTATTTCATTTGTGTTGCAATGGCACCAAATAGATTCAGCTGATGCCCTTGTTTCACAATCTCGTTAAACTGGCATCAGTTGAAAGGAGCAGTCTCTATCCTCTTCCTCATTCTCTTGCCTCTTTTTTTGTGGTTTAGGCAGCCACATGGGGAGCCAAATCAGGGAAACAATCTGGGTTCATCTGGCAAAAATCAGGAAAGGTTTCACTTTGACCAGTCCTAGCACAGACCCCAGAGCACACGCGTTTGTTGCTCTTCCTGCCCTGCCTGTTCTCCTGTGTTGCTCTGCTGAGCGAGCCACCCAGCAGTTACCCCCAGAGAGGCACTCACAGGCCAAGGGTGCTGGTTCAGAAGGTACTGTCAGAGCTCCTCATGGCCTGGGGGTGTCGAGAAGGGGCCAGTGTTGCCTTTCACCCTCTGAGAGCTCCCAGCTTTACCCATCCAGTGCACTGGTCATCTCCACTCAAGGCAAAATGCCTCGTCTCATCCCTTTGACAGGACATCCAGGGCAGGTTGGACAGGGCTTGGAACAACCTGGTCTAGTGGAAGGTGTCCCTGCCTGTGGAACTGGGTGAGCTTTAAGGGCCCTTCCAACCCAAATTGCTCTATGATGCTATGACAGCACCACTGGGTTTTGGGGGCTGTTTATCAGCTCTGCAGTGCTGGAGCTGTGGCTCCCTGGCAGGAAGGAGAGAGCATCCCCAGAAGCTCAGGGTCCTTTTGGCGGTGCAACCCCAGCCTTGGATAACTCCTTTGAAATGCTGGGGACACCCAGACCACAGTCACATGCTGGTGTCAGGGCTGCTTTGCGTTTTCAGGCTAGAGCCCTGCTTGGAGCAGAAGGCCGGGCACTGCAGTCCTCTTAAAGCTGCTTCATGGGTTTCTTTTCTCTTTCTTTTTTTCTTTTCTTTCTTTTTTTTTAACTTCTTCACCCCCCCCACCCCCCCCCACCCCCAGGTTCCCAGGGCTGGGGATTCAGCTTCTGGCTTCATCCAGAAATCCCTGAGGGTTTCAGATCCCCACGAGGCCTCTCAATGTCTTGATCTGCTTGAATAGGCATTTTAAACACAGCCCCGGCTGTCATCGAGGCCTGTTACAGTCACTCAACTGCAGCAACATTGTTCTCAAGGCGGAGGCGCCCGGGACACCTCCCTTATTACCATAGTGCACAGGGGATTGTGCTGCTGGGCTTTCTGTATCAAGCATCCCACCAGTTCCATGACCAGAGGCAGCCAATTAGCCCTCCTCGCACATGCCTCGTCCTCCATCCCTTTGCGGCTCTCTCAGCATCCCCATCCCGTGGGGCTGCTGGCTCCAGTCCATCGCCAGCGGTGCTGTCGGAGGTGAAGGTGACCCCCTTTTCCTGTGCCAGGCTCCCTGGCAACGAAGCCTTTCTTTGCGAGCGGCCTCCTCCACCCCCTGACGGGGAGAGGGGCTGTGAAAGCCCCGCTGCACTTTTGAACTTGCTGCCGGCGCGCTCAGTGGCTGTGCGGGATGGAGCCGAGCAAGGGGCTGAGCCCAGCGGGGACCCGGTGCAATTGCCCAGAAGTTATTAATAGGCTGTAGAAGAATGTGATGGGCAGGGGAAGGGGTGAGGAAGGGGGAGAGCAAGAGGGAGAGAAACAGGGGAGTCAATGAAAGAGAGATGGGGGTGATGATGGGAGAGGCAAGAGTGACAGCCTGCAGGGCAGACAAAGAGGTGAAGACATGGGTACCAGCATGGGTGGCAGGGGCAGAAAAAGGCTAGAGCTCTGAGTTCCCCCTTTTCCTGCACCTTGTGAGGTGTGTCATCAGTGGCCACGCTGGTGTAGAGGTGTCTGACCCCGGTGGTGGGGGATGGAGAGGGCAGAGGGACCTGGGGGTTCGGTCCTTGCGCAAGGCATCCCTTTCCCCAAGGTGAAATATTGCTCATGGGGTTCATGAGCCAAATTTGCCATCTAGTGGCTCTGGGGACCATTGCAAAGGGACCCACGAGGCAGCAGAGCCACTGCACGGGCACTGTGTGGCACCTGCACAGCATCTTGTGCCTCAGGGTGCTTCTGGTTTTGCTTTACCCATAGAACCATAGAATTCCAGGTTGGAAGAGACCTCCAGGATCATCTGATCGAACCTTTCCATGACTAAAACTAGATGTCCCAGCACCACATCTAGCTGAATCTTAACAGTGTTGGGGAATCCACCACTTCCCTGGGGAGATGATTCCAATGCCTCATTATTCTCATGGTGAAAAGCTTTCCTCTTGTGGACAGTCTCCCCAGGAGTAACTTGTGCCCATCACCCCTCATCTTTAACATGGGACTCCTTGTAAAAAGGGAGCCTCCATCTTTTTTGTAACCACCCTTTAAATACCAATCATGGTGAGAAGGTTTCAGCCTTTTTTTCTCTGGGATGAACAGCCCCAGCTCTTTCAGCCTTTCCTCTCATGGCTTCCCAGCCCTTGAATCATCTTTATGGCCTTTCTCCGGACCCTCTCCAGCCTATCCACATCCTTTTTTGTATAGTGGGGACCAAAACCGAACACTGTAACTTTACTTGCAGGGATCCAAAAAGTCTGTGGACCCTGGACTGACATTACCTTGTTCTGGCTGCATTGCAGGGAGGAAACCACAGCCACTCTGCCAGCCTCTTCAGAGAACCCAGCAGCATGACATGTCATGCAGCAAGGCCTGGAGAACAAGCCTTTCAGCGAGCAGAGGAGGCTCCAGGCTGCACGTGGCCGTCGGAGCAGAGCTGGGTAGGAACACTGGAGATGGAAGATGGGGTAGAGCACGCCAGGAGCTGGGCCAGCAGAACTTCTTTTGGGCTGTCACACAGGAAGATTTCTCTGTAAATAGCTCTGTGTGGGTCAGAGAGAGCTTTGGCAGCCCTGTTTTGGGGAGGACTGGCTGATAACAGGAGATATGGTGCCATCAGTGGAAAGAAAGGGGCTTTGTGCGAGTCTTTGTCCATAGCTTTAATGCACAACTCTCCTGAGCAAGACCACAATCATCAATAAATAAAATTAATAATAATAATAATAATAATGAGAGCAGCAGCCCCAACAAACCCAGCTGTCACCAGTTTGGCTTCTGTGTTCTCCACTCTGCCCTTGTCAGCAAAGGATGCCACCGCTTCACTAATGCAGAAGACACAGAAGCAGCACCATCTCCCTCCCCTTCTCAGTGGGGATCTGTTGGAGGAGGAGATCTCTGGTTCTCCAGAGCCAGCCTGGGCAGAGTCTTCCAAGGCATCCGTGGGCTCCCCCTCTGCTCCGTGAGCAGCACCACGAGGCCTCAGCTGCTCCCTGCCCCATCGTTAGCCACATTGCCCTTGGCTGAGGAACAGGCACACAGCCGAGCTGTTCCCCATGCAGACGCACCCATGTGCATCACTCACCCCATGCCCAAGGAATGCCTGAGGGATGCCACAAGCTCTAGCACTGCTTGTGGGATTCCTCCAGGATAATGTAAGGCACCACAACAGGCCAAGAGTCACTGGGCCAATATCCTAGCTTTGGCTTGAACTTTGGCATCTCGTAGTTGACGTCAAAGTACATGACCAGTGGGCAGCAGTATAGGAGGGACATGGCTATCAGCACATGCCTGGAAAGGAAACAAGAAGGATATTTGTTGGATAGTGGCAACTTTGCTCCTCCTGTACCTTGCAGCAGTGTGTGGCTGACGTTGGCACCATGAGGCTAGAGCCAAGGGGTATGGCAATGGCAGGTAAAGGTCCTAGTCCCATGATGCATTTGGGATGCAGGGAATGTAGGTCCTAGAAGAACAATTTGAGCTTGGTTGGGGGCAGTTACTTGTGCAGAGTGAATGGGTGATACAGGGCACTTAAGCCCCAAACCAAAGCACCCAACCCACCTTGCCTGTCCTAGCCCAGCAGTGCTGGGTATCTGTCCCAGTCATCCCAGTGCTCTGTGAGGATGAATCTGAGAGCGCACACTGTGTGCAGCACTTAGAGCCACACTTGGCCAGGCACTGAAGTGTCTTGTCTTTCAGTCTGGCTATTAAAATAACTCCAAGAACACTGTGCCTCATGCAGCTTCCAGGGAGCAGATGCAAGCTGCTTACCTGGAGGGACTTGCAGAACAATTACACTTGCAAAACACTGTTTGTCTGGTGTGGAGGAGGACAGGGATGGCAAGCAGTAACTAGGACCAACTCCTTGGGTTGGGGCCAGGGTGAGGAGCAGCATCAGTAGTAACAGAGGAAAGGGGGAGAGGGTTGAGCAGAGGCTGCTCTCTGATCCAGTATCTCATCTCTGCTGCTGTTTCGCCTTAGCAATTGCCCTTCAGGCCATTAAATGTTTGGCCTGGGCTTCCTGCCTCTTTACTGGAACTCTTACCAGAAACTGTGGAAGTAGGGGAAGTTGATGGCCTGCCAGAGCCCACAGAGCCACCGGTCACTGATCCAGCTGCTGATGGCCAGTACCCACCACATGACCATAACCTTGGCCATGCAGTGAACCCTTTTGTCATTGCACCTGGAAGACACAGGGAGGGAGAGGAAGCAGAGTGTCATGGTAGAAAGAATGAGAGTTTTAAAGAGGCCTGGTTCCTGCCTCCTTGTCCTGGTGGGTTCTACCAATGCCACTGCTTCCCAAATGCCCCACAAAGGGGAAAAAGTTGCAGAGGTGACAGCTCGGGAGAAGAAGATGCACTCATCCCACAGACTGTTCCCATTCTGTGTAGTACCCAGACCAGATGGCTTTCTGGTATTCCGCTGCCCACAGCCCTGCTTGTGCCTCACCCTGGTCCCACCCAGGCTGCCCCAATTCTTTGCTGATAGCACAACATATGCTTGGTGCTTGAACATGTGGTGAAGGCTTGCACTGAATTCACGATTGTGCCCAGAGTCACTGCCTCATGTGAGCCTGGCAGGAGATGTGATGGACCTGCAGACAACCTACCCCAGCCCACTCCTTACTTTTTCAGCTCAAGCCGTGTCAGGTACAGCAGGTGCAAGGCAATACAGTTGAGTGCGTAGGCATTGAAGGCTGGTTTGATGAAGGACATGAAGGTACTGATCACAGTGGTGATGCCACTCAACCAGAAGAAATGCTTCCTAAAGAGAGTTGGGGAGTTGGGATTGAGTGTCAGTGTCCCCAGGGTTCACAGTACGGAAGGATAGCGATAGGAGAGGTCCTGCTTATAACCTGAGAGAGGAAACCTTCTCCAGCACCTCCAATCTGTTTGCACATGGCTGTCCTCAGCCTCTGCAGTAGTCCTGGCAGGATGGCTGAGTTTTCTGTAGTTTTGCCCCAAATCCCCCGGTTAGTCCATGACAGAGTGGGGAACATGCCCCTGAAGGTAACTTGTGCACTTCTATGGCAATGCCAGAGGTAACTATTGAGAGGCCAAGGCACCAGGAGCTTTGCACAGGGAAGGGCAGTGAGGCAGGAGTCCCAGCAGTGCTGGGCAGGGGCCTGAGCTGGAAACATGCAGAATTGGGCTGGCTGAGCTACAATAGTGCTCAGAAGGGCCTTTCACATGCAAATCCCTTCCCAAGTTCCTTCCCTTCTCCCCAACCATGTCTCCACAGTGAACTCCTGGTGACCTCTTTTTTGGCATGGGAATAGCAGGCATGGAGCAGGTCTTTGCAAGGCTGGGCTCCTGTCCTGTTACTCTGTGCTCACCCAGTGTCCCCATCCTTCCTGCTGCGCTCCCCTTGCCCAGCCAGCCCTTCTGCGAACAACCTGTGACATGCGGGGTGTTAACTTGCACCAACTTGTCCTATGGGAAACCTCAACAGCCCTCAGGGAAAGCTCTCTGGATGGCAGGGATGCTGTAACAGTTGAACAGCACCGATTCGAAGTGCTCAGGAATGTTTAATTTCCTAATTAATGTTGAAATTCTCCATGCAAAGCTTCCTCTGCGGCTTCTCAAAGACAAACAGCTTCAGTCAACAGGAGCTCAGCACAGCCCTTCCTCAGGGGAGGGTTTCTTACTCTTCCCCCGTCAGCACATCTACCACTGCGTGATGGAGGGTCTGATCCCAAAGCAACTGCAGTAGCCTCAGTGCAGACCTTGCATGGGAGCTGGCTGTGGGTCACAGGCATCAGTGTCAATGCCTCATCCCTCACAGCCTGCAGCCTTTCATCCCTCAGTCATACCTGCTCTTGATGCACCTGGGGAAGTAAACCCTTGGGTACCAAAAGGCATATGACACAGCCAGCGTCCAGAGGATGGAGAGCTCATCCAAGAGTTGTCCCATGTAGCTCAGGGTCATGTGAAAGTATGTGGAGAAGGTTCCTGCAAGGAGCAAAGGACAGCTTGTGTCAGCAAAGCTCCATCCTCATGTGAGTCTCTCTGGCCTGGGAAGCTCTTTGGGACCATTCCTAAAGACACACCTTTCCTGAAGAGCAGGGCATGGACCTTGGTGTTAAAGAAAGCCCAAGTGAGTCAGTGCACACAGCACCACAGGGGTTTACTGGGCTGGAAGCTGTGCACCCAACAGCAGGGCTTCAAGAAGTTCAGTTCCCCACTCCAGCTTGCCCCTGTCCTTTAGCCATTAAGAACCAGCCTCCAGAGGTGTCATGAATGGACAGTCAGGTACTCTGGCAACCTGTCTTCTCACAACCTTGGCACCCACCTACACACAAGAGCAGGCCAGAGACGAAATACAAGGGAAAGCCACGCTGCTGACAGTACTGCCGGTTCAGGTAGAGCAGGACAGGAGGAAGGATGAAGAAGCTTACATTGCTGATCTGAAAAACAAGAGACACATTCAGCTTATTGCATGATCTTGGGCAAGTTCCATCCCACCCTGTGCCTTGGGATCTCCATGTGTGCATAGGATACTAGTGGAAAGCATTGCATGGAAGCAGGTATCACTCTTGGCACAGGGAGAGAGCAGAGGCGTTTCTTGAGAAGCCACGCTGAAACTGGAAGGACAGCTCTTGCTGTGACAGGAATGGCTGCAGACATTTGTGCTCCCCATGCAGGCACCTCTGGGATGCCCCTTTCGGATGATTGGTTTAGCTTTAGCTGCCCAGTGTCCTAAAGCAAGCTCCCAAAGCTCTTCAGTTTGCAGCCATCTCCCCTTCCTGTCAACCCAGATCTGCCAGAAGTCCCCTGGATTGCTCCTGTTCCTCTCAGCCTGCAGGGAGCTGGGTGGGTGTGAGGATGAGTTTCCAGTCAGGAAACCCACTGTTCCCTGTGGATGGAGAGCAGCAGGACAAGCAGCACATCATAGGTAGGAGCTGGCAGGATTGAGGTGAGATCCTGTAGTGTGATGTGCAAAGCTTTCTGGCCTGGAGGAGGAGGTATGCTGAATGCTAGTTATTACATGAAGTCATAAACCTCCTTTAAACATCCCTGCAGTGAAATCTGTATGCCCTGACTTCCAGCTCTGCAAAAGGGTTTTGCTGACAGACATGGATTTGCCTGGGGAGGAGGGGATGGCATTGGGCACTGCTGCTGATGCTTTGGGGAGCAGCAGATGCTGATGGGCAAAATGTGGGAGCTGGGGAGGGGCAGCAAGTGCCTGAAGCCTGGACCTGTCTGCTGGATCAGGCCCTGCAGCTGAGGAGGGAATGAGGTTAGAAGCATCCTCACCCTTGATGGGGTCTGACCTTGACTTTTTCACCTGCCTTTGCAATCTCAGTGGAGGGATATCATAGGGAAGCACAGCCTCCCCAGAGAAAACTGATCTTGCTTATGAAGGGCTGGGGCTGTGGTGCCCCTTTTTACCTGTCAGATAGCTCTTTGGAAGAGCAGGGCAGAGCCGTCTTCTTGGTGGCAAGACACCAAGGTGGCTTTTATCTCACCCTGACAAGCCTTCTCCTTTCATCTTCCAGCTAGATGCTGACCTGGACCCCAAGCCTGGGATCTGACATTCCCAGCTGGAGCCTCATCCCTCAGCAGCCCTCACATGCCCCAGGTACACTGCAAAATTGACACTTGGCTTGTGATGTCCCATGGGATCCAAGTTTGTGGTAACAGGGCTGCAAGTCCCAGGGGTGTTGTTGTATATATTGAACACCCCCTCTTATATTACAGAGGGAAGAATGCTTAATGTAAGGTCTCTATTCCATTTAACACCTGGAGATTAATCTTGAATTTCACTAAGGCTTTCTTGAAGCAAGTTGATGCTCCCATTAACAACAATTCTCAAGCTAAATCCATTGGTTTTCTGTAAGTTCTTACAGGCAAATCCAGGCCTATTCCCATTCCAGCTGTGAAAAAGAAGTGCTGCTCCCCCTTGCATACTTGAGTTCAACCCATTCAGAAATGATGGAGGAACCAAATGATGTGCTAAGGTAACAACTGTGCTGCAAACACTTCTTTTCCTGGGAAATGGTTAAAAAGGCCTTTGGAAGACAAGCAGGGATAGCAGAAAGAAAACAAATGCCTGCAGAAGAGGCAGCAGCGTGCAAGTGCCAGCATGCACATCAGCGTGAGGAAATGCGGGAGTCTGAGGGTGCATATGGAGAGCTCTGGATCCCTGCTGCTGTGGGCATTGCAACAGGGACGTTAATTATATGGTAGCTATGTTATCACTTCAATGTTATCACTTCATTAATTCAGTATGAGATGTGCAAGATCAGATATCGGAGGGGAGGGATAATCAGGGGAATTGTGCCAATAGGGTCAAAAAAATAAAGTGGTTCCTTGCAGAGCAGCCAAACTTCGAGCTTTGGGGAGAGCCACTACAAAACCACATCTGTGGAGGACACAGTCTTCATCCCTCATCAGATCCAAGCCTCGATTTAAGTGCTGTCATATACTTTCCCTCTCAAATGTGTCGCGAAGGGGTTGCTCCCTGTACTGCCTTTAGGCAGAGTCTCTGCTCACTGAGTCCCCCAGCACAGCTGCTTCTTATACCTGGTCAAACTGGCCAGAAGGCACTGGCTCCCTCTGCCTGGGATGCCAGGAAGAGAGTAGTGATGGAGCCAAGGTGTGATTTGCCTGTGAGAGTCACCCAGCTCTGTGGTTTTCCACCATGTGAGCTCACAGTGATGTCTCACTTCCTAACAAGTGTGATTTATTGCTCCTAATCCCTAAGCCAGGCCTGCCTGTGTTTGCTTCTTTCAATAGGAGAAATGGGAGACTGGGATCAGTGACATGCCTCTCATCCTGCTGCATTAGTAGGATCATTGGAAAAGGCCCTGGGGTTTCTGCAACTCAGCATTTTGCAGACTAAGATGGAGGGAAAGACCTGTAGAGAACCTGTTTGCATCGCTGCCCATGCCAGGGTGAGAATAAGCTTCCAGCAAGGACTAGGAGAAAGAGATGCTGGTTTGCAGAGCTCTGCCTGGCCCTGTGAGCATGGCAGCAGTGCAATAGCAGCCAAGGCGTGTGCTGGTCCTGCCATTTTATGTAGTGAAAGGAGATTTCTACAAGACTCACTGCAGTGCATTCATTCACTTACAGGCCAGCCAACCAGCTTTAGCTGGCAGAAGAGCCCACAGGGCCAAAGTGAATACATCAGAGGCTCTCCAGACCTGTATAGCAAGTTCCTAATAGCCAGACCTGCATAGCAGAAGATGAAGTTGTGTGTCATGCTGGGGCTTTGGGCAGGAAGCAGCAGTTGTGTACTGTCTGCAGAGTGCCAGGCAAGGAGCTACCATACTCCTGCATGTGTCTTCCTAGGTACGTTGGGAGCGATGCTGAGGATTTGGGTATCATTACCAGCACCCTGGATCAGTCATTTCAGAAAGAAATGAGGGTAGAAAGTCAATTCCCAGAATGATAACCCTCTTGGAGCACAATACATTTCTCCTACGAACAGCCAGAAGACAATACATTTCTGGGTCACTGAGTCACTATAAATAGTTAGTGCTTTGTTGCTACACTGCACCCAGTCATGAGCCACTGTGCATTATTAGGTACTTAAAGATGCTGCTTACATTCTTTGCTCATACCCTCGGTGCTTATGTCTAATAAAAAGCATCCAACCCAAGCAGACCTGAGAGAGAGTGTGGCTGGCATAGAGCAAATCTCAGCAGCACAAAACTGCTCTGCTTGAGCCCTAGGAAGAAGATGTTGCAGAGGATGCTCCGTTAGGAAACCCTGCTGATTTAGTGGTGCAGGAGTCTTGGTAGGAGCTGGCTGGATTCCCAGCCAGTCTAAGCTCTGGCTAGCTGATGCTGAAGTCAATATTGATATAATTATCTCAGGGGAGGCCAGTGAGATAAGGCCCATAAAGCTTGCCACAGGGAGGAAGCAATCTGAATATAGGAAACAAATGAAGAGAGAAGAGGAAATCTACACTCTGAGGATCACATCTGAGATAAGAGCCCTGGATCTGCAACATGCTGCCTGCAGCAGTGGTAGCTGGGGGTCTCAGTTCGGTCCAGTTACTGTGGTCCCCCCTTTAGAGCACATCACAAGGAGCCTGACCCTACAGGAGAGGCCAGAGCATGAAGAGAGCTCCCCTGGTGCTGCTTTCTCTAAACAGAAATTGCATCTTAGGAAGAAGCTCCAGAAGTGCTACCCTGCACCTGCACAGGCACTCTGCTGCGCAACACGGACTGGTTAAAGCAGCCTGGCGTGGAGGAGGTAAGTGCAGGGACCAAAACAAGCTCTTTCTCTGCTGGGAAAGAGATGTCCTGTGTTCATATATAGAGAAGAACAAGTGCTAGTTTAATCACTGTAAAAAATCCGGCAGGATTTGCTCTGTCCCAGTGTCTCTGTGTTCCTGGATACCGCACTAGTTTGTGTCTGTATGGAAATGTGCATTGGAGAAGTTTTCCTCTCCTGAAGGAAAGCTGTGTTTGAGTCCTACCAACTGAAAAGCCCCCTGACAAGCCCATTGCCTTGGAGGTGGTGTGGTATGGAAACATGGGAGATGGCTGTGGCCAGCAGGGACCTCAGTCCACAAACGTGCCTGGGTAGGATTTTCAGGAGTAGCTGTATAATATAGAAACCTGAGCCACAAAATGACCTAGGCAGCTATGAGTGAATGTTTTATGGGAATGAGAGAGTTGTGGGCCCTAAGAAAGATGGTTATGCATTGGCCGCACCTGCTGATGTCTGGAAGTTACACACATAATGGAGAGCTCCTGAGATGCTTCTTGGTGTGTTCAGGATCATGAGCCACTTTGCGCAAATCAGGATCCTTATGGAACTGGTGTCTCAGCTCCACAGGCACATTTGAAGAGTGCTGCCTATGTGCTAGGGCAGGAGTGAGACATGTTCGTCTCCTACAATGAACTTTGATTCAAAACAAAACTTTCAGACTTCCTGCTCAGTGTGGGAATCAGCCCCTCTCCAATGCTGCCAGTGACACCCCAAAACACAGCAGCCTTTGACACCTCCAGCTACAAAGGAAATGCTGGTGTGAGTATAAAGGCTTTCTGTACTTGCTTTGCAGCTCTGAGCCCATCCAATGGGGATGCAGTTGAATCAGGCACAACGCATTCAGTGGGATGCTGGGGGGATGCAGGATTTGGTCTGCACTGACAGGTCTTAAATTGTTAGCTGTCTCAAAGAGAAGTGACTATAGACAGCTTGAGCATCCCTCCTCTGAGAGCCTGGCTGGGCAATTAGAGCTGGGGAGCTGCGGGATGGGTGAAGGGATTATTGTTATTATAGGCAATTTATTAAAAACAGGAAATGCTTTGAAAAAAGAGGAAGAGACATTTCCATGAGAAAAGACCTTCTAGTGTTAGACAGTAATTGCTAAAAGTTGTAAACAAGGCCTTTGGAAGGTTGTAAATCCACATGCCTCACACCCCTGCTAGGCTGTAATTGCACTGAGGTAGGAGGACATGCTTGCAGGAACTGGTTATCCACTGAGTCCTCTGCAGACAGATGTGGATGCTTCCAGACATGCTTAAGCCAGAAAGCTTCATTCAAGGGACTGGCACTGGATGGAGCCTAAATTATAAAGGATTATAGGAGGTGAAGCCAGCTCATGCATCAGCTTTCCTTGGTCTTGAGCTCTGGATTCCCAACCTGCCTGACACGGTTCACGCAAGAGCTGTCTCTCATTTTGCCACTCCTGTACATTTAGCTGGAATACATGAGCCCTGTGTGGGACTTACCCCAGTTGGCAGGAGAGCTGCAGGACTGGTATAACAGGATCTCACAAATCTGGGCTAAGGAGCACTGCCAGAGTGTTCTCACTGGGAATTCGGCCCTACACATGCCAGAAGTACCCCTGACCCCAGCTCGTTTTGTGAGCAACTGGCTGCTGGAAGCAAGGAAAGTCCCATGATTGACCTGAAGCTCAGAAAACGCTCCCCATACCGGCACCCTCCAAAGGAGTGAGCAGAGGGATGCAAACAAGGCTATCCCATCCCATCTCATCTCCCAAAAGCAGCTCATGGGTGCCTGTGCCCCAGCCTGCCCTTGGCATGCGCCCGCACTCACAGTGTTGTAGTACTCGGCAATGATTCGCGAGTGTTCAAAGTTGTTTTCACACCAGTCGACTTCAGCACTCTGGTAGGAGAATATGCTCGGCATCATTGGGCCACCTTTGCAGAAGGGAGAGGAGCAGGTTAGTTTGTTAGTTTGAACCCAAAGGGTACATGGAGGCTTGCGCTGCTCCTGCCTCTTGCACACACGCTCGTGTCGTGCCAGCCTGCTCAAGCACAGCATCTTACCCTGCTACGGAAGACTCATTCTCTTCCCAACACCCATCACCCTGCAGACAATGTCCTGCTCTGTCCCCACAACGCAGGAGGCACAAACCACTCTAGGAAATGTTCTTGAGCTCTGAGCCAGTGAGTGGTCACCGCAGCCCCATCCATGGCACTAACAGCTCTTATCAGGAGTTTCTGCAGCCACACGGTGCTTCCCCATTTCAGCCCTGTCTTTGTCACTCTGTCTTCTCCCTTCTCTTTGTTTATGACTCAGAACTTTCTTCCAAGAGGACTTCCCTGTACTTTGTAGGCTGTGGACTACCTTTTGGGAGTGGACAACTCTATAGGGTTCATTTCTCATTGGCTCTGTTCTCCTTAGTCGTTTCTTAGCATCTTCCTGAGGGCAGGAAAGCTCAAGCCGTGGAGCACCAGCACAGACCCTGGATATTACTGGAGTCCTGGGGGCACAGAGTCTTGCAAGGTGTCTCTTCAATGGTAGTGATTTCGTGTTGGATGTACTCCCATGCAAGATCCATCCTGGTATCCCAGTGAAAGGCATCAGAGCTTCACACCTCGAATGGGGTGTCCAATGCCAGGTCCCCCAGCCTGGTCCCTGGTGGCAGCAGAACTTGCAACTCCAAGTGGGATTCTATAGTAATCTAGACTTTTGCCTGTTTTTCTTCCCCATGCTAAAGACTTTCCTACCCTCAGTGTAGGCATCATTTCTCAGCTCTCTTTTGTTCACTTGAAGAAGTAGAAGTTCTGGTCAAGCTTCCTATTTGGCATATTTTGTTTCAGGTCCTTGAGGCTTTGGAGCTGATTTAGAAGCTGATAGATGGGTTCCACCTTTGGAAGCACCATCCAAACCCTAGCAGCTGTGAATTTGGTACACAAGAGCCCCAGAAATTCCCTGGAGCTGAGCAGTTAAGTCCCTGCTTGGGCTGTGCTGAACTAACCCATGCAGAATGAGCAGGTGCTGAGGTGACACAAAGCACTCCAATAGCATCTCTGAGCTCCTGAGGCTCTGGTGGGAAACAGAACTTTCTGCTCCTTGAAAATCCTTTTGGCTTCGAGTCTAATGAAGAGAAGGGAAGTTAACCTTAAAGCCACTCATCGGTTGATGTGTTCTTGAGGAGCAGCAGTCAAGTCCCTGTTTGCAGAGGTGTTGGCTGAGTCACACCGCCAAGTTCAGCGGTTGCCGTAGCTGTGCAGTGATGTGAAGCTACCACAGCTTCCTCCGCTTCTCTTCCCAAGAAGAAGTTCAAAGGGAGAACACTTGGGAGTGTAACACTAATATAAACAAGCTCTTCTGTAACCTCCTGCTCCAACCAGATAAACTGACTTGTGGGTAAACCTCCCCTGTTCTTTGACAATTGCAAGTTAATGATGCCCTCTCTTTAATCCAGGCTGGCTGGTTCCCCAGAGCAGGGGAGATCACAGATACGGAAAGAAGACAATAAAATAGATGGCAGGCAGATTGGTTTGAGGTTTGACTCTTCGTGATCTTGGGTTTCCATGTGCTCTTCCACACTGCAATGACTCTCCTGATCCCTGGTGCTCTGCATTAAGCTTTTACAATGATGCAAGTGGTTGCGTAGGGGAAAAGAAGAATCTGAGTGAAGATGGTAGATGCCATCTCCTAGCTGAGCAGATGTCAGCCAAGAGATGGTGAAGGATAGAGGAGTTTGAGACAGAAGAAGTAAAAGGGAACAGACAAACCAAAGCAGCAACCAGAGTGCCCAGTGGCTGCTGGCTTGCTGCTCACCTCTCATCCCAGCCTGGCTTACCTGTGTTCCCTTGGGATGGATCAGCACTGCTTCCACACGGTGAGGCGAAGTGTTGGGTGCTCCAAGGTCTCTAGCAAAGCTGGAGCAACAACCTGCCCTGCCACTCTAGCACTGAAGGAGTGCCCACAGTGTGAGCTCACCGGGAGCAGCCGTCAAAAAATACCCTCTCTCTGTCCCTAAGGAAAGCCTCGGGATGAGGCAAGAGCCATGCGCACCCTCCAGGCAAACCTGCCAGTCCCCCAAAGGAAACATATTGTCTGGAGGGTTTATATCTGTGCACCCAAATGGGCAGGGGCAGAGAGGGAGGGCAGGGAAGCATGAGCTGGAAGAGCGGGTAGCAATGCAGCCTGAAATCATCAGTGTGCCCCTAGGCAGGTTCGCGGCGCAGGCGCACACTCCCCAATCCCAACCCTGTTTTTCCCAGGGGAGGGACTGATCCATGCAGCCCTCGCAGAGCTGGATAAACCCAAGGAAACCAGTTTTCACCCAAAAGCACACAGCAAAATGTTGCTGCCTCCGTTTCTCAGGGTTTCCATTGAAGCTGCTTCTCAGCTTCGCCCCGATTCCTTTTTTATTATCCAAAAGGACTATTCTCAAGTCACACCTCTTCTAGTGAGTTTATTTTGCTATTGAGTTCAAACGTTGCTTTTGGGTGACTGCTTTACAAGCATTTTCCTCCTGAATCCCATTCAGGATGTCAAGAAAACCGGCAGCAATTAAACATTTCCCCCAAATCAATCATTCTTCCTCCATGTAGAGTTGGGAAAAGAAGAAATATGGTGCTTTCTGAAACATAACAGCTTCAGTTCTTCCTGTTGAAGCAGGGAGACAACACATTCAGCATCATCACAAGGCAGGGTCAGACCAAGACCCAGGATGTCCTTGAAGAGTTGAGGTCACACAGCAGCGTTTGCTGTGACACCAGATCTGCTCCAGGGACTGGCTCTTTGGGAATTTGAACCATTTGTTGTGTTACTTCCATGACGAGGAGTGTACCTGGGAGCCCCAAGCTGTGAAACACCTCCCAAAGGTGCCAGGGCTTACAAAAGCCTCCCAAATCCATGGGCAATGTCAAATGAGAGGGTAATGAACCACTGAAGCAGCTTCTGCTACAGCACGGTGGAGCCTCCGTTACACACAACTAAGTCAAGGCTGGGTGTCTTGCTAGGACAGACAGTGCAGCTTGAAGCACAGGAACAAAGGTAATCCCCAGCGAGATGCTCTTACCCCTTGCTAATAACAGTTGTAGAAATCCAGGGCGAATCTGCTTACTTATAACTCCTGGATGGATCGTGTGAGTAGGAGATGGAGCTCATATGCTGAAATAAGCTGTCCGGTTCCCCAGGGAATCTCAGTGAGAAGCAAGTGGTGACTTGCCCATCTCCATGCGAAGGCAGGCAGGTGAGGTACAGTGTCAGGCAGGGAAGGTGGCAGAGTGGGATTTGAAGTTAAGACAGATGCTGGCCCGTATGAACATCCTTAAAGACAATGAGTTCTCCCACACCAAACCTATGGCATCCTTGGCATGAGCAAAGCACTCAAGCAGCACTGGGGCATCCTGTGCCACACGATGAATAAAACTGGGAAGGATGTCACAAATCCACATCTTCCCTGATTCATCAATAAGGAGGTCATAAAGAGAGGCTAATTTCCTGGTGAGTCCTCCTTCCCTGCTCATCCTAATGGTTACATTCTCCTGCTTGTGGTCAGAAGGCCTGGGATGCTCAGAATGCTGACATGGAAGTGGGCTGGGAGACGGGGAGCCCATGAAGCAAGGGGGTGAAGCTTTCTGGGCCTGATGTGGGACATATATGGAGAGATCCCTGTGTGTGAATCTTCTTTCTCCCAAAGCTTCACCCAAGTTCTCAACTTCTTGCAAAGACTTGCTGCTTCCTCTCCACCTTTCTTCTAATACGTGACATCTCAGCTGGGTCAAATGTGCCTCCTCTTTGTGGACATCAGTGATGAGTGGGGCTCCTCAGGGGTTGGTTGAGATTGAGATGAGCTCTGAGGCAGAAGCTGTTCCCTGTGAGGGTGCTGAGGTGCTGGCACAGGGTGCCCAGAGAAGCTGTGGCTGCCCCATCCCTGCAGTGCGCAATCCAGGTTGGACACAGGGGCTTGGAGCACCCTGCTCCAGTGGAAGGTGTCCCTGCCCATGGCAGGGAGTTGGAGATGGATGATCTTTAAGGTCCCTTCCAACCCAAACCTCATCCTGTTCCCTTCTCACTCCCTGGAGCTGATGCCATCTTACAAGATCCTACATCCCAGGCAATGACCCAGGCTTTGTGATATGGCACATGCTTTACTCTGCAGAGCTTCTTCCAGCTCCTCTGCCTGTCTGCTCTCTTGGGCAGGCAGTGGGGTTTGAGGGTATTGCACTGAGAGGGACAGTGAAAGGGGCAGGGGCTACCACAGAAGCTGATCCTGCACCCTTGGGGCTTAACTGCAAGTGTATTGTAACCTTTATAAGCCATGGTAAGGAAGCAGTTCTGCTGCTGGTGCCACTAAAACAGGGACATGGGGAACCTGCTGGGCATCTTTGAGAGAATCCAGTTGATGACCTTGAGGCTGGTCCTCCCTGCCTTATCCTGCGGCACCTCAGATGGATGCTGATGACACAGGGTATGGTTTTGAGAAGCCCACGTGGAGAAGCTTTGGCTCAGAGGCACGTGTCTATTTATTACCTGGGCTGGTGTAGAGCAGTGACTATTGGCAGAGGGGCAGAAACAAAGAGCTGGGGCAGGGAGGGTGAGATGGGAGTGCTGGCATCCCATATCCCTCCTGCTGTTGGCTCAGCAGTGTGAGTCAGAGCCCTGGGGTGGAAGGAGATGGGATGACTTTGCTGAGTCGGGAAGGGCACCCAGGGAATTCTGTCTCACCAGTGCCCTGCTGCGTTGCTCTCCGTGGGCACAGGAAGGCCCTGGAGCAGCCTGGACAGGCTCCATTCTGCTGCCAGCTCTTTTGGTACATGACTTTGGCTCCAGGGCTGCAATTTCATTCTTCCACACATAAAAACATAGGCAGGTGACTTGGGAGCCTTGCTAATGCTGAGCACTTAGATAATCCCTGTCACTCATGACTCCACAGGGCAGGAATCGTGTCCTCTGCTTGGTTTGGAAGCTGTTTAGCAAATTGCGGTCTGGAAGAAATAATAACAGCAGCAGGAGATGTGCTAAAACTGGATGTGCTTTACACAGCCAAATGAAAACATTTGTCTCCATTGCCACTGTAAGGCCTACCAGGAGCAATGTACCCACTCTCCTTCACCTCTGCAGAGCTGTAAATATCTGTATTTCTTCACCAGGTAGGGCAGGAGCTCCGGGCAACCAAAAAGCATCAGGAGCAACAGCAAAGACAGACTGCTCCCCATGAGAGGTGTGGCTTTGAAGACTCAAATGCCTGAAATACCCACTCTTTGCAACATCACAGCCCTGGTGCTTGTGCAGATCAGGCTCTAGAGGAGCAAAGCTCAAGCCTTGACAGGCTCAAGGGTCTCAGGTCTCAAGGTTCAAGAGAAATTCCCCATCAATCCATCATCATTGAGCAACCACACAGGCACTCTTATCTTTACTCGAGACAGGATGCCATACCAGCTAACCCAAGTCTTTGCCAGTCTGACCACTCTGAGCTTGTTTGGAAATACAGACAGGTTTAAATCAAATGCCTTAATCGCTCATAGTAACAGCAATAAGAGCAATAATTAAAGGAAGTTCTCCCAGCGCTGTCATCTGTCACATGCGCTTCACGGTGCAGTTCTGTTGTGCCACGGGGATTTGATAACTCAGGAGTTATCTGCTGGATGAGCAGGGCTAAGCAGAGACATAGAATCCCAGGCTGGTTTATGTTGGAAGGGACTTTAAAGCTCCTCCAACTCCAACCCCTGCCATGGGCAGGGACACCTTCCACTGGAGCAGCTTGCTCCAAGCCCTGTGTCCAACCTGGCCTTGAGCACTGCAGGGATGGGGCAGCCACAGCTTCTCTGAGCAACCCTTCTTGTAGATGAAAATAGAAAGTATCTAAGTGAGGAGATAGAACAACCACCTTGTTCTTGGCAGTGCTGAACCAGCCCAGCCAGGGCTCTCAAACACAGCAAGGGCTGCCTTGAGTCCCGTCAGGTTGTCAGTTTGAGCAGACCGAGGGCAGGGATGCAGCTCTTGCCAAACCAAACCGCTGCATCCAACAACTTCTCACCCTTTCTGCAGGACTGTGGACTCTGAAGAGATGTGGAAACAAAAAGAGATGAAGTTCCTTGGACTGAGCCTGCAGCTTTGCATCCATCTGTCAGGAGCTTGGCAGTGCTCTGCACGCAAGTAGATGGCTTTATCTGAGGTTGCAATCCTTTCACAGAGTGGTGCAAAGCTTTGGCAGGAGACAGAAATGGTTTGGGCATGTTCTGGGAGAGACTTAAGAGCAGAGCCTGCAACAGGCCTTGGGAACCAAAGGTTTCTTCACCAGTGACAGTGTTGGTCTGTTGGAAGGGATGTAAGAAAGAAAGCAAGCAGGAAATAGTCCTACTCCATCTTCTGGTGGTCAGTGACTTAATACTTCCTTAGCCAGAGGTCCTGGACCATCATGTTTAACCAGTCAGAACAGACCACTCCTGTCTATGTTTATCTCAAGCTTTTAAAGGTGATTTTTTGAGGTCATATCCTGTGGAAATGACATTCAGCTTAAATAGGTGCTGGGTAAAAAAGTACCTCCTTTTGCCTATCTGCTGCCTGGTGGCTGCATTGGGTGGATCAATTCTGGAGTGGGAAATCATGTTCCCTGCTGCCATCCTCCAGACCCTTCACTGCATTTCCCTGCAACCTCTCCATCCCATATGGGTCATTCCCAGTGCACATCCCTGTGCCTTGTCTGGTTTCCTATCTCTATTCAAAGGAGCACATCCCATCCCCGATGCTTTGAAACCTCTGTCTGCCTACAAGAAGAAATGGAGATCCCCTCCTAGAGGAGAGCATCCTTTGTCATTCACACTCAGCCCCGATAGACACAAGCCATGCTTGTGCCCTCCTATGAGCTATGTAACAGCCTCTGCCTGTGTGCCCGTGTCTGCACAGTAAAACACGTTCATGTGAAGAACATGCCACTCTCCTGCAGATCCTGATCTTGGTGGCCTTAACACAGAGCTGGATGCATCCCTGAAGATGTCTAGTCCTCTCTGCACATTCCATAGGAAGACACTGATGCCCGTTGCTTAAAGACCTTTGAGAACATCAAGTCCAGACATTAACCTGGCACTTCAAAGTCCACCGCTAACCGGTGTCCCTGAGGGAGAAGCTGGTTGGGAGCACTCCTTCCATTGAGGAACCATTCCGTTCCACACTGGCCCTCACCAGCATGGACATTTTCCTTTATTCACTGAAGAACTCTGTTTCTTCACTTTTTGCATTCCCACCTCTCCAGAGGGACTTAATCCCATCTCTAAATAAGAAAACCAACTGGTCCTGAGAGCTCAGGAGTCTGCAAGCAGCTGGGAGATAACTGTGAAGGGCTCAAAATAGCCCCAGGTTGGTGCAATTCGCTTGACTTCCTGCTTGCATCAGGACTGAGTTTGGCTCTGAAATAGCTCCGAGGTGAGGGATCTCTGCCTGCCTCTGACCTGGCCTGGGGCCCCATCTCAGCTCCGAAAGCACGCATGAGGTGAGGATGCGGTGGTGGTTTGTGATGCTGTGGTAGGATGGAGGGAGCTTTCCCAATGCCAAGCTCTTTCCCAAGCCCACCCCACCAGGTTTCCTGCCCACACCCTTGCAGGAGGGTGAGAGGGTTGCACAAGGGCTGGTGATGGAGGAGGCTGTTCTGGGAACACAGCCTCCAGGGTAAGTCCTTGCTTATCTCCCCAGCACAGCTCCATTGTTGAGACTGGGAAACTGGGATGGGAACTGGGAGATGGAGCTGTTCCACCCGCAGCGTGCCTCTCCCTGTGACACCTGTGGGACTGTTTCCCAAAGAATGGAGTTTCCCAAACCCTCTTTTCATGTCCTGAAATCTCCCTGCAGGCAGTGAGAGGAGTGCAGTGGCCCCCTCGTGCTCTGCCATTGCAGAGGGTGATGAGGAGGGACTCCAGTTTATCCCAGGATGCGCTTATTGTGATGTTCCTCCTGCAAGTAACCAGAGTATTAGCACAAACCACCCCAGGTACAATCCTGCTGCCTCCTTCTCCTCTCCCTATAGCTGGACACATTCAACCCTTCGTTTCCAAGGCACTGATTGCAATGGAAGTTGATGCTGAGTGTGTTTGCTGGGAGAAGCTGGCCTGAAGGCTTTCACCGGAGCTGTGGTGGATAAACCTTCCCCACTACGTGGCTCAGGTTCCCTATTGGAAAGGCCAAACAGCGATCTGGAGGGTGCCTCTAGATCTGCTTTGAGATAGGAGCTGAGTGTTGTTATCTGCATAAAGCTACCGCTACCCACAGCTAAATACAGCCGGGCAGAGAGAATCCAATCTGCTGAGGAGTCCCTGTGCTGGGAGGATGAACTCCATTTTCAGAGTGCAAAAGAACCTGCCCGCATGTTTCAAAGCAGGCACCGGCTCCCGTGAGGGATGGCATGCAGCAGGTAAGTCCCAGGGAGATGGGCTGAAGTTTCCTCTTCAGTCCCTGACCGGCTGATGGAAGAATTAAGGTGCAAAGCACACAGCTTGCAAGGCTGTTGTGGTGCAGAAAGGTGGAGCGAGAAGCCAATGTCCCCTCTGCAGCGTTAAGAGTATCACGGATAAAGGAGAAACAGTGCAAACATGAGGATTGGGACTTTATCTTACACTGAGGAAATACTGTGTGTGGAGTGCCAGCCTCGTGCCTTGCTCTGCTTAGGCACTAATCTGGATACACACTGCTGTCATGGGTTCAGCAGCAGCAGTCATTTTTCTTTAAGCAGTAGCTGGTGTAGCACTGTGTTTTGGGTTTTCGGCTTGGGAACAGTGCTGATAACCCCAGTGCTTATAGTTATGGCTTGGAGTGTTCAGGCTGGCCGAGGACTTTGAGTTTCATGCTCTGCCAGGGAGGAAGGGAGCCGGGAAGAAGCCGGGCGGAAGCAGAGACAGTGCACCTGACCCAA
>JASSUY010013128.1:0-29907 GCA_032466535.1 Forpus xanthops | reverse complement strand
GCCCCCAGTTTATATAGTGGGCATGACATGCTGTGGTATGGAATACCTCTTTGGCTAGTTTGGGTCAGGTGTCCTGTGTCTGCTTCCTCCCGGCTTTCCCTCCTCCCTGGGAGAGCACAAGACTCAGAAAGTCCTGGGTCAGACTAAACATTAGTGAGCGGCAACTAAAAACATGGGTGTTATTGGTGCTGTTCCCAGGCTGAAAGTCAAAACCAGAGCACTGCACCAGCTACTAAGAAGGAGAAAAATGACTGCAACTGCTGAACCCAGGACACTATGCAGATTCTTAGTATTTCTCAGGGGTGACTGCTTGTTTATGTCAGATGGCTTCCACTTGACACCTTCAGTGAAAATCCACATAGTTTGGCATTAAGAGCACATACTCTAAATGATGCATCGCTTCTTCTGATTCTTGTGAAGACATATCCAGGGAAAGGGGACATATCCATGTAGCCTTTTCAGTTAATACTTGGTCTGTTTTGTGGTTGTTCTCCAAAACGCTCTGACATTAAGCAACTTTACAGCTGTGTGCCAGCACAGAGGTTATGTTTAAGCTGAAAATTCTGGTTTGTCCTGTGGGTTAATTGCACTGATTTTTAAGTTTAGCAAATGCAAAGGATTCCGGGCTCTGTCCTCATGTGTCTTCCTTCCTAATGTTTCTACCTGTCCAAGAACTCACTATGGTCCACTTCCTGACTTATGGATTACAAGAGAAAAATAGTTCTGACTTCAGAATGTGTCACTCAGTGGTACAAATGAATTTTCACTTGGCCAGCTAGATTTTGTAACGTTTTGCCACATGCAGACAAATTCTTACTGCCTTCTCAGACCATATTAAACCACTTTATTTACTTAGTTCAGTATCCTTTATTATTCATTTTACTTTCAAACTCTAACTCAAGAACCTCTGTCTCTCAGTTTTGAGAACTAGTTTTTCAAAAACAGTTTTGAATCCCAGGCAAATACTTCACATGGAGGTCTCCATTTCCATTCTGAAGACCATGAGATTGAAGTAAGAACTGCAGGAAGGAGTAGCACAAATACACAACGAACAAAATTCATTATGAAAATGTCAAGCTAAGACTGCCTGTCACATACTCACCTGCGAATAGGCTGTGCAAGTTTGCTGCGAGGCACTGGAATGCCCCCTGCAGAAGGGGCACTGGGTCTGGGCAAGCCACTCCTCATCCCTGCTGTCCCTGCCGGTCTGGTAAGAGTAGTACTATTAATACTGCTGGCAGGGCTTGGCAAGCCTGAACTCTGGGCTGCAAGAGGCCCTGGTGAAGAACTACTGTGTGTCAGCTGCGTGGCTTCTGGAGAAGCAACTGAACCAGGTCCGTGGTTACTAAATGCTTTCACTGGTTGTCGGAGAGCTAGGGGAGACGGTGCTGCAGGTGAGCGGAATTTACTTGAAGGTGGTACTGGAAAATAAAATATAGACATTACTTTCAAGCTTAAGTCACATTGTAACCGAAATCAAAACCAGGAAATTACTTTATGTGAATAATCAAACAATATGGAATGTATAACGGAATACAGCCAATCAAGCAGCAATGAGAAACAGGAATTCAGATGTCCTCCTTGTCATGTGTTTTTGATATCATAACTCTAATGCCTCACTTGCTTACTACGAATATTTATCTGGATTTATAAGTAATATGAGTAAGCCTCTAATCTTCCATTAGTCAAGTCAAAAAAAACAGAGGAGAAAGTATTTGTTAACTGCTTCTGAAGCATGGAAACCTAATTCCCATTCCTGAAAGAACATGTTGAAGAATACAGTATGCTAGTGTGATACAGTCTTTAAATAGATTCAAAGTGTGTCTCAGTCTTCAATGACAAAATTCTGAGTGCAGAACACTGATTTTTTCTTTTATGCTGTTCTTTTAACCTAATCCATTGAAATTGGAATTCACCTAAAGACATGGTCATGGTCCAGATTTATTGGCTGATGGCATAAAAAAAAAAAAGATAGGTCAGCCAGATCCCAACACCAGGAAGATTAAGATGCTGCTATGAAACTTAAATCAGACAACTATAGAAATCTATAGCTTTCCTCTTCTTACAGACATTATCCAAATTATCTGTATAACTAAGCATCTGTATGCAAATATTTTCTATCTGAGTTTGTATTTAAGGTCTTTATCAAGTCCTTTCTGGGAAAGGTTAGTAAGCCAGAATATTCAACAGTTCTTTGATAATGTTAAACCTTAAGCAAAATTCTTCACAAGCATGAGAAATCTGTTCAAATTATGCGTACAGTACCACTAAACAGAATACTTAAACTAATCCTCATCTTAATACAAATGGACTTTCATCAGCTTTTCAAACTAGCTAACATCGGTCAGTGACAGTCAACATGACAATCACGAAAGTAAAACAAAATCATATTTACATTTAGTGAATTTGCATTAATTATTGTTTCCTCCACTAAATAAGCTTTTTTATACAGAGACCAAAGTTGTGTCCTCTTTGACAGATGCTGTACATAAAGATGGTCCTTCACATAGCTTTTATTATCATTTTACAAGGTAGTTCTACTACTAAGAATGTGAGGAGTGAGAGAAGAGATGAATAATGACATGAACATGGCATCCTAAATGGGGTACAGAGGAGGTGGTAGTTTTCAGGTTGTATTTTGAAGTTATTTCTTATTAATCTTTCTAGACATCTCCTATACGTGCCTCATTACAGATGTGAATTGGATTTGATTCCTTTCTTGATTATCCAAGAGAACCTTTCCACTGACAGCAATATCAAACAGAGCATGAAGCTGCTCATGGAAAAAAATGACAAAAAAGGTGGCAGACATGTCAACAATACATAGCAGTTGGTAAGCAGTGAGGAGAATAAATAAAAACCTTGGTGTCAAGCCAGAGGATGGATTAAGGAAAGCATTAAGAACAGGATGACTCGACAAGAGCAGCAGCAAAGACCTCCTAGGACTAAGATAGATTATATACTAGGAGTTTATAAAATGTGATATTGCCTGTAACATTGGTGCAATTGAATCTGCACAGTTTCCAAGTGATTTTACAGTGTAAACAGGGAGCTTGTATCACTAAACTTCTCATAAGACACTTGCCTGGAACATAAATACGGAATCATGTTAGCAACTGACTAACAGAGCAATGCCAGTATATAAAAAGCGAATGCAGCTTTAGGCCTCTTACAGGTACTACAAGGAAAAGAGTTTTAGGTACAGAAAATAAGCAATGAAAAGATGAAAGTCATTCCCAGTGAAAGTAAGCAGTCAGTAAATCAGTCCTCTCCATTCTCTCCGGTTTTCTGTTGACCATATTTTACCATACTTCCAACTTGTGCTGTCAATTCATAAAATGCTTCCTGTCAGCACAGCACTGCAGACATTGCCAAGAGCTGCATTCATTCTTGTACATAAAGGAATGAATTGTCTTCCAGTGCACTGTGATTGCCAAAGCAGTCCACATGATGCAATCTCTGGCAAACTGCCTAATAATTAAGCTGTACATAAAAGCTGTATATAAGAGATTTTGTCTTAGAGCAGTTTTGGATATTTAATAAAACTCTGGTCTGTTTGTAAGACAGGATCACAAAGAGTGAGGCACTGCCTTAATCAAAGGCTATTTGATAACTATAACCATGTGCAATATTGAGCTGATCCATGTTTAATAAAAAAAACACAAACATGCCAGGGTAGTTCTTAACAACTTTACCCAGCTCCCATCTCCTTAGAAACTAAACAACTAGAACCAACTACAATTAGGACATCTCACAACAGTAAAAATAAATGGCATTCTATAATCATGACATTTAGATCTCCCACCCTTCCTGAATTCTGCCCTGGCATGTGGGCAGGGAGCAAGAGGTCCCTGTCTGGCAAAGTAGGATGCTGTGAAACTACAGTCTTCTCTGGCTTGCACCCCAAGGCCAGCTGGTGCATACCAACTTGAAACCAAAATCCATTCTAAATCATAACCAGTGTGATGAGATGATTCAGACTGATACAAAAGGACAGATAAGGTAAAATGATGGGAATCAATAAACTGTTCTATCATCACAGTACAGGAAAGACATGGACCTGTTGGAGCAGAGCCACAGAAATTATCCGATGGATGGAATATCTCCCTTGTGAAGGCAAGCTAAGAAGGGGAGGCTGTTCAGTCTGGAGAAGAGAAGGCTTCAGTGAGAGCCTACTGATGCCTTTCAGCACCTAAACAGGGCTTGTGAGAAAGACAGGTATAGACTTTTTGGTAGGGCATACAGTGTTAGGACAAGGGGCAATGGTTTTAAAGTAAAAGAGGGCAGATTCAGACTAAATACAAGGAAGAAATTCTTTACAATGAGGGTGCTGAAACACTGCAACAGGTTGACTTGAGAGGTGATAGATGCTCCATCCTTGGAAACATTCAAGGCTAGGTCAGATGAGGCTTTGAGCAACCTGATCTAGCTGGAGATGTCCTTGCCCATTGCAGGGGGGTTGGATTAGTTGAGCCAAAGCATTCCATGATTTTGTGATCTGATCATACTGGATTGGTGTATAAGCCTTAACAGATCTCTTACAGTGAGGTAAATAGTTATCTAAATGTATTTTGAACTGTTTTAGACAAAATGGTAAAAAAAGCCACAGTGTGTGTGAAAGGGGTCAGGCTGTGTATTTTAAGAAACTAACACCAACTACTGCTCATAGCTGCTTATTATTCTGAAACAAGAGTCCTGTTTCATTACTGCACAATGCTTCTATACTCATGAGACCCATGAACACAATTAAGGACTATAAAATAGCAAGTAACTGAAAAGAACATGCTGGGTCTTCATTTACAGTGACAAATGATAATAACTGGATGTAAACTGAAGTATGTAACTGGAGGTGCAACATGCTCTGTTCCTCATTCTCTAAGGTTAAATAAGATTTTAGAAGTAACAGAAGTTAATTTTCTGCACATTTCCATAGCTCAGGCCTATGCCATCGATACAGTAAGTGTTCCACACATCCCGCTGAAAGTGAAGGCATGGCCAACTGGAAAGAGCACAGAAAGCTTTGCAGAGGAATTGAGATGGTGTCTTATGCCAAAGCAGAACATTCAAGAGAACTTTTCTATATTTGGTATGGAGTATTATGAAGACTGTTAGAGACTTCCTATTAAGCTGTGTGAATGTGTCAAAGTCATTATAATTTGCCCAAACTTTCTGCATGGGACGAACTTGACTCAGAAAGATAACTATTATTAAGCCACAGAGAAACACAGGCATCTTGCTGGCTGCCCTCAGTATCTGCAGAAAGGACTTAACAATCCTTAAAAGATTATAACATATAGAGGGCTTATGAACTGGTCTCAGGTGAAACATGATCTTTAAAATGAGACCTTCTGTACTGTAATAAACAGGATCAAGCATCCTTAAAACCAAACATGAACTATTTTATCTTAGTAGTATAATCAAGGCAGTGTCGCATACAAGACTGCCAGAACTTGCTAAATATCAGTTAAAATTTGTCTAACAGGATGAGAGATTCAATGTATATAGTTTTCTTCTCAAAAAAAAGCCAACTTCAGCTGTTTGCAAGCTGGAATATTCCATGCGTTAGCCTCTAATTCCTTGAGACAATACCCAAACTTCTAAATCACTGTATGCTGGGGTTAATCTTCCTGTTTTGAGAGGAAAAGAGAAAGCACAAGCATGTGTGCAGTATGTGCAAACCAAGTTGACATTCCATGCTCATCTTCTCAAGGATAAACATATCAGCTCTTGTTTCCAGCAATATGATGATATTCTCACTTGCCTACATGTTTTTGCATAATCAAAAAATGAACAATATTTTACAACTTCTGCTTCTAAAAAAAATGTATTTAGAGTTAAAAAAAAAAATCCAAACACCACCAACTATCCAAATGTCCAATATTCACACCCAAATGGATACGGATTCGGGAGATTACTTTTCTAATCCAGTTTTCCTGATTCACACTTGAAGTCACCAATGCAGGGTTGCATTTTTAATGTTTAGACCAATAAAATTAACTTTCATACAGCAAGGATCACTTGGTTAATCCTGACATGCAATAGCAATTTTATTAATCTAGATTATGTGAAGTTTAATGCAGGTCAATCATTATCTGAGATTGCTGGAGCTTGGTATGAGGTTGTAAGTTAATTACCTCCTTTTGTAGATGGAGTTTGAAGAAACTGTTTGGTTTTGAAGGCAGCACGAGGCAAATTTTTCTGCCTTTGCAGAGCTGTTGAAAGACAAGAAGTGTTATATTTGTCTAAGGAGAAGAAAACTAAATTTACTGGGAATTTCAGAATTGCATCCACTTGTGAAGCATCAAGGAACAGAGTGAGTGAAACACTCAAAAAGCTGGTGGGGTTTAAGTGGTACTTGCTCTTAATGGCAAAGAGTTATAAAGGAGCGTGTCAGAAACTTTGCAGTGCAAAATATGCAGGTTCCATAAGAGTAAAGCTTCTTGCAGGGCAAAAAGCCCAGAAAGGCAAAAAAATTAATACACCAAAGGGAGAACAAGCCACCTAGCAAACATGCTACAGCAATGAGTGCAAGATTAGATACTGACTTGAAAATTAAACTGTCGCATTTGACCTAGCAAAACTAGCTTTTTTTAAAAGGTTAAAAAATACTCTAACACTATGCAAAACCCACAAATCTTTGTCTAAATGTGATCACAGAAAAAAAATGTTTATTTTTCAGTTTATGAAAACAAAGACATTTTGTGGGCTGTTTTTTTCTTCATCACAAACATATGCCAAAAGACTCAGACATAATGCTAAAATTTGTCATCTGCCAGCATGCAGGCAGCATGACAGAAATTGTTTTGTATTGCTTCTTCGCTCCTTTATCCTGCCTTTTTTTCTAGTAATGTTCAAGGACTGATATTGCCTTGAAACGATCATGCTATCAACCAGATATCAAGAGAGTAGCCAATGTTTCAAGAGCTGTAGAATCTTGGCAAGTAGAACACTACCTACTGCCAGAAGGAACGCATCACACAGCGTATTTTCACCGCAGCATATTTAGTGGTGGGAAGGAGAAAAGTAGTCAATGACAATATAGCTTTGCCTACACAAAAGCTTTTTACAATGATAATGTATGAATAAACATCTTTGTTCACCCCAGTGAATAGTTTTATACCAGCATAAAACTTTTTACACTAGCAAGTCTTATTTCCAGAGTGAGAAGGAAGAAAGATGGGGGAACAGCTGTGTATAAAGATCCTGATCCTGAGTAAGGAAGATCAATAATCCTATCACCAACTGCTGAATATCACTATAAAGAAGGTAGAGGAAGAACAACTGGAATCCTATTAATATAAGTTAATTCTTTTCTAAACTTCACAGCATGTAATAATTACCATCACCTTTCCTATCCTTCAGGCAGTGCAAAATTCACAATATTTTCTGGAACATAAAAGAAGTTCATCATATGTTTTACCTTCATTCTGAAAACATGACTAGTGGTCACATGTTTAGTCTTAACCAGCATGATAAAATGCTGCCTGTGGCTAGTAAGAAAAAAATACCCTATAAATTTCTTCTAAGGCATACCCATGAACAGCCAATTAAGCACAGTAAGATGCTTAAAAATGAGCACGATTCCTAGGAATTTAGTGAGGTAGACCAGTGGCCAGAGTTTTTCTGTCCACAAGTATTCCATTATACCTTTTTTCTACTGAATCAGTGTTTTGTTATACCACACAAAATGAAGAACAGCTTCTTTCTTCATATTTATGATCCTGAATTTAGTTTGCCCTATTCATTCAGTTACATTTAAATATGCTACTGTATGTGGCACTAAGTTCCCCCCATCATTATTTACACTACTTGCAAGTCAGAGATGTGGAATGATATAGAAAGCATTTTAAATAAGTATATCAAATTCCTTCCTTCTAAATGGAGATTCCAAGAAATAGAGACTTCATAGCTGAACAGTTCTGTGCACTGAATCACTGGGAACTCCAGGCTACGCCACTTGAGCAATGCTGAGGAAACATGCAGTTTGAGACAAGTGTGGAGTACATGCTTATCCACACTATTGCTGCTCTTTAAGTGCTCCATATCCTATTATGTTACTGGTCACAAATGCTCAATACATGTAGTTACGTTTCCTTCTGATCAACTGAAACAGAATCCTCCCTCAGTTTCCTCAAAACATACATTTTCTTCTTTTACATGCCAAGCAGCTGGATCTT
This sequence comes from Forpus xanthops, assembly GCA_032466535.1. Lineage (NCBI taxonomy): Eukaryota > Metazoa > Chordata > Aves > Psittaciformes > Psittacidae > Forpus > Forpus xanthops. Next base: position 21,730 of record JASSUY010013128.1, on the reverse strand, counting down.
GGCAAGCAGACTAGTTACTGAGAAGTCTGAACAATCTACAGCTTAGCTCTGTAAATTACATTTAGCTCCGATTAAAGATTTAACATCCATGTGCTGATAGTGCCACATAAGCACAAAAGTATCACACACACTATTCACTGTAAAGCACAGAGATCCTATGTGGAAGTCACCCTAGAACTTTTACAGCTCTGCACAATCTATGTGGTATAGGACCCAAATGCAAACACTTCCTGTCACTCTAACATTTTAAAAGATACTTGTGTTTTCCAATGTATAAGTATTATTTCCAGTGTTTTCAGGTGAAATATTTACTAGCTTTTGTATTTAAAATGTACTTTCTACATAATGGCATGGAGAATCGGATGTAAGGGAAGGTTCTAATAGTTACAACTGCTATTTAATTCACTCTCTTAAGGAAGAATTTTAATTTTTCACCATATTACAGTGAAAACTTAAAATAAAAAATGTTTTCATGTTTTACAGTTGTACCTCTGAATGTATTTATAAGGCTTCCCTCTACTCTTTAAGCAAGTGTGTACAATTTGCCTATGTAACCATAACAGGAATCGGCTTTTCAGAAACTTACTGGATTCCTAACTCATTTTTGAAAGCCAGCATCCATAGCAAGTTCAGTACTGCAGCCAAAGCAAATGTGCACGTAAATTATGAATAGCAGATCTCTGACAAGGAGAAAGTAGTGACCTCGGGTGGCAAGCCAGCATCCTTGCAAATGTAAGCTCATGCAAAACTAGCAGGTGTATGAGGAAGCTTCAAATCCCAAGACCCAGAAGTCATTGCCAAGGGAAAACAAAGATTTGCTGCAATTTAACAATGCTTTGTGCAAGATGACAAAATATAAAACCAATGAAACAAAAAAATAAACAACAAGGAGGACACAATTCTGGATTTTTTTATACAATATACAGTTTTGCAGAATTTTTTTAATCCAGACTAAGCAAAGATACTTACTCATCGACTTCATACACAAACCGTTTTACGATTGTCAATAGCAAGACTCTGACAAACATCTGTAAGAGCAGGGAAACTGTAAAAGCTAGAAATCTGGGCTTTATTAGTGATACTTAACTTACACTTAAATGTAAGTTGGTCTACAACGGTTCACATCTGGGGAAAGATTTTATGAATGGCAAGCAAATTTACCTAATAATTTCTGTGATTCTCAGTGCAACCACAAGTTGAAAAGAATTATAAATGTATAAACATTAAATCACATTCCTTTGGCTTCTGTAATTAAGTAACTCACTAAATACCAAATACTGAGATTTCTGTCTGAACTTTCCATAAGTTTTCACTGTGAATATACTTTTTAATACTAGAAATAGCCTTCCAGCCAACTAAGCTGCCCTCTTTCTCTTCCATTCCCAGTTCACTCAATTATACAGTTTTTAAAGATTTTAACTAAAAATATTTTTTCCTTCATTTTTTTTCCAAGAGATTTTGATTAATCTTCCTATCACAAAAATTACACAGTTGGAAGAGCTGCTGTCCAACTGGTCTGAGTGCTTTATAGTGTGATAAGCCTGCCTAACAGATAACAGTCCTGTATTTGTACTACACACATGCCCTTTCTGTTGTAAATCCCACATAATGAGTGTTTGTGAGTAGTGGCAGAAGAGGGCAAGAGGAAAGGATACAGCATAACTTATATGAACAATCGCTAGGTCACACTAACTTCTTTGGCTACAGTATCACACACTTGAGACTGGTATCCCATCTAAGCCACTAGAAAGATAGGAATTTTGTAGTCGTTGGCATAGTCTGTATTCCTTATTCTGTATTTGACTGTATGTGGTTGCATTAACATGATGTTATGAAAGGACCAGTATAATAAGGCCAACTAGGTATGCCAGTATGCCCTTACTATTGAACGGGTAAAAAAAAACTATTTCGTTTCATTCACAAATATTATCTTACATTTTCAAATATTTACATTACTGATGAACTTTTATCACAGAACTTTCATAGTTCAAAGCTCTACACATAATAATATTCATAATGTGTTCTTCCTTTGAAAATGTCACATAAGGTTATTAAATTCTGAAACTTGTTTTAAAATAAAACTCAGGAAACATTTAAACAACAGGAATTGGCAATATTGACATATAAAGAAGCACTGAATATGTTTCTTTGCTTTGGCTTCTTTAAGGTCACCATTTTCAAGAGACTTGTGAGATCAGCAGCATTCTCCTGTCAACAGTTCCCTTTTGGCAAGCAGCCAGTAGCCCAGCAATGGGCTGATCTGTTTCATGGGACAGAGGTTCATCCAAGCATTTTCTAAGGAGCAATCCTCTCTTTAAAAAAAGAGTAAAAAAACTGCAACTGAATACAATTTCCAGGTGACAAAAGAAAAGAAGAAACTGAAAAACAATGGTTAAACTGGCATCTTTTTTTTCAGATCAGGTTTCACTAGTTAAAAAATAAAAAAAGCAATAAACATCATCTAGGTATTATTTTAATACCCTGGTAAGTTTCTGTAGTCTGAAAATAAAGTTCAACACAACACAGCATTATACCTTCAGTAAATCACATAAAACAAATAGCTTCTGAAATGTCTAACTACTGTATAAATACTCTTTATAGTATTTCTACATGTATTTTTAGGAAACTATGAATGATATCATAGTAAGAGATTGCACATTCTTTGAATATAATCAGTACCAGATTTTGTGTACCAAAAAAGCACATTCACACAGGTATAATCAAAATCAAGATCAACGACTCCAGTGTGGCATGAAAGATTTCTCTTTGCCATGAAACTGGGAGACAACTGAGGACCACCACTTGATTCTAAAATATACGCAAAGCGTCACTAAAGGTACTTACTGGCTGAGGCTTGAGGTTGAATGCGAGGTATTCCTCCATTTGGCACTTGGAAGTTTGAGTCACTTCTGCTGTTTTTCACAGACTCAGCTTGGATACTAGGTGTCCTGGACAGGTTTGGAAGACTACGCCTTAGTTTCTCTGTGCAAAATAATAAAGATACCACAACATGTAATCTGATGCTGGACAAAGTTCAGGTTACAAACCCATAGTCGAAACCCAAATCTAAGCAACACAATGTTAGCTATATAAAACTACACTGCAAATAAAAAACTTATTTTGTTACATTATAGTTCTTCCATTACCTTGAATTCAAGTTCTGTATTATTCTCAGATCTACCACATACAACACAGTTACAAAAAACCCAAGAATACCTATTTCACTGTGGTGAAAAAACAAGTCAAGCATAGTGTATTTTGAAACTGAAAGTTATCTGGATGAGTCTCTGGGTTTTGTTTTGTTCTACTCTTATGGAAACTGAATGGCAAACCTAACCTGCAGTTCTGCACAGTTTTCAGAGTCTTCACCTAGAAAGTTATTTGTAATACAGAATGCTAACCTGAAGATTAAAACCACATTGTTATTATCCAAAGTCAACTTTTGGGACCACTCAGTCACATACTTGCACATTATACAACAAGTAACAGCCACCCACTTGGAAAGAAACTCTTCATACATAGCATTCAAAATTACTGAAGTGTCTAGTTATGACTTATCTTTCACATATGACTTGACCGTCTATTCAACTAAAACTGGTTCTCCAAGGGTCTTCAATATTTGAACCATCACTCACAGTACACAAAAAGATGCCATCAAATATTTCTCAAATAAAAAAAATAGCATTCCGTATATCTCCAACCCAAGCAAAGCTGACTTGATGACTATGTTAGATAGAAGACTGCAGATGCCCTGTCAGGATGAGAAGTCAGCCTGATTGTGTAGATGGATGCAGGAAAGATGTACGCTAGTGCATAAGCACTGAAGATGAAAACAAGAGTCTACACAGGCTGAACATTCCAACAAGCGTACATTCTGCACTTAATAGCTTGTGTTGCATTGCTTTGCCCTGCAGTTTTATCACTGTTGAACCCTGTCAACCAAATATCCTTCTAACCATTCTAGAGGAAAAAAAATAAAGAAAACCCAAACAACTTTTTCTGACTGCTGCTGCATCGACTGCATATCCAAGTGACGTTCAACTACACAAAAAACACTACAAGAGAATTCCTTGGAAGTGTTTCAGAAACACATGATCCCATGCTCTATTTTGATCCCTCTGGTATGTTGGATACCAGCTTTTGGTACCTTGCCTCTCTGTATAGCTCATCTAGCACACAAGAAGACTTTCAGGAAACCCAAGGAAAAAAAATGGAAATACTCAATTAAGTCACATATAATTGATTAGCTTTTGGATTGTATGTTTTCCTATATACTTAAAATTTCCTCAAACCACTACTGCTAGATAATACTTGAGCTAACCCTTCCAAAGATATTCTTGAGCAGCTAATTAAATGTGCAGGATCATCTTCCCAAGCAGCTCTGGTTTAGCACACTTATTTTCCTGATTAAAAATATACGATTTCTTGGTTGATAATACTCTGTAAGGGCACAGACCTCTCTGCTGTATCAGTGGGGAAAAAAAAAGCCAACAGAACAAACACCACCCACACTCCTTCCCCACCCTCTGCCCCCCCAAAAATAAACTGCTTAAAAATACATTTCTACATCTCTGCTACAGACATTTTGCATCCAGCTTACCAGAAAGTGAAAAAATACAGTGAATTCCTAATATCTAAATGTATATTCTTCCTAACATTTTATTTTACATTTTTATTTAACAACTACATTTGTTAAAAAGGGAATATGCTTGTGAGATTTCAGCCCAGTTAAAGGAGCTTCTGCCAGATTGCTACTGGGAAAAATTACATTCTAGAAGCAAAGTCATATTAGTATCACATTACTTTGTTCTATGACAATATATGGTGTAATCATGTCAACTTTACTGAAAGCTTTATGTTTTGTTATGCCACAGTTTGTCCAGCTTTGAGATATCTACCCAATAAATGCATGATTTAAGTACTAATAATTTTTAGGCTTTATTCATGCTCAAAGAGTTCAGAGCCCTACACTGCTAAAATAAAGCATGCAGCTATCGCACAGGCTACAAGCATGCATGAATTGCCATACTACTCTCATCTGACCACAGCTACTTTTCCCTGCATTTTATTCCACCATCTGGAAGGCCTAACTCTACTGGTGAGTGATAGTTTCCTTGGCACTGCTTTATTTTAGTGCATATGTCTGCCAAAGATAGAACTCGGTCACCATGAAACTCTATTACACCGACAGACTGGATAATGTCTAAAATAAATATAAGCCTATCAACTCCATCTGAGTGTAAGGATTCCCCAGCAGAATTTAAGCTTTCCTTGCCCTGCTTTTTCTTCAACAACTCTAAGATTAAAGCATGACGTTACACTGGCATATAGTTTTAAGCACCAAAATTCTTTACAGGAACTACACAACTATTTGTGCCATTATTTTGAAACAGAGCTTTTTACCTTCATTTTTTACGTTACTAGTCTGCAAATCTGTAGGGTGGCCTTGAAGTGAAAGACGAGGTTGCTGTAAACGACTAATCATAGGTTGGGGTGAAACTCTACTGTATTCTATGCTTCGAGCAGGTGATCGGGAGCGAGGTGAATTCCTTGGAGATTGTTTTGGTGAAGGCCAGGGAGAACTGCGAGGTGACGGTGAGAACCTATTAACAGCAGGGTGCACTGCATGATGTGTGCCATCTTCTTCATCTTCTAAACTCTGTGCATCAAGCTCCTGATCGCTGAATGTGCCTCGCCTTGTAGAATTGCAAGATGAGCCAGAACTACGCCGAGAAGCACTTGCTGCATACTCTTGCCGGAGGCCTGGAAACCATGAAAACATCGTTTTTCTTGCTTTCAGCCCACAAATTGTTCAAAGTAGAGACAATACATACAAATTATCTACCCAGTGCTGACATTCAAATGTGGCTCACCTTAACTCCTTTTATTTAAGGCACTAAATTAATTCCAGATTACTACCAACAAAAGTTATCTACCAGCTGATAATATTTTGAAATATGAAAAGGAATGAGCTTACCTACTTACTACAGCAATCATCAGTATAGGCGTGTTGTATACTTATCTCCTCTCCCAGGCTGGATATTAGCAGCACAAGTTACATCTTAATTTTGATATCATGTAACATAATAATAGCAGCCATGATGACATGTCTCTTGCAGTGTATCAGTAAATGTAACAAAACAGCTGTATGGGAAGCTAGCCCTAGAGAAACTAGAGTTTTTAAACTACTGGCCTCCAAAGTGGAGTGCATGCACCCCAGGAGTATGGAAAACAAGCCACTGATTGGGGTAAACAATAAAAAAGTCTGGACAAGTGAAATTATTGCCACTTTCTGCAGTCTCAAGGGACAAAAAAGATTAAGTCTCAGCTAAACCTATAACGAGATACATCTACATAGGTGTTTTTCTTAACTATTCTTTGCCCTATTGACTTTACATTTTGGTGATTTAAATCATGGTTTAAGCACTGATGTCAACAACACAGGATTAGATCAAGAAGGCACATATATTCTGAGAAGACTCGTGGCAAGCAGCAGCCCAGTCTAATGACCATCCTTTTAACTTGTAGTAAGTACATACTACAAGTTCACACTCTCTCTAGCATTTCCTTTGTCTACTGGTCCTAAAGAACACTTCTGCAGAGCAATTTCCTTTCCTTATCCTGAAAGCAGAAGTCCTTTGCCAGCCTTCTCAGAACTACATTTGGACACCCATTATAGAATCTACACCCCTTTTTCCATTCCTGCTAAGCAACTGCTACTAAAATTATTCAATTTAAAAAAAAAAAAAAAAAATCAACTGCTTCACTTTGTTTTCAAAATGGAAAATACTTACTTTCTTCCTGCATTCGTGCTAGAATTTGCACATCTGTAACATCATTTAGCTTGTAATTGGACCCAATAGAGTCTTCATCCATCTCTGATGCACTTAATTCACTGTCCAGAGAGGACTGTGGACTTAGTGGAGGATTTCTCTCTGCTGAACTTTTAAGATGACCTACAGAAAGAAAATAAATAGGAAATGTTTAAAAATAATTAAAAGGTAAGTTGCATGTATTTCCTAGTGAAAGAACTACCAATCTAAGAAGAGATTCTGAGTGAGCCTGATAGACAATTCTGTTGACGAACAGGCCCACATGACCTGGCACTGGTTGCCTGTGGCCTAGGAAGCTGACTGTATGCTGGGCTGCATCAAAAGGAGCATGGCCAGCAGGCTGAAAAAGGTGATTCTGTGCTTATACTCCACTCTCACGAGTACTAATCTGTAGTACAGCATTCAGCTGTGAGGTCCCCCAATGTAAGAAGAATGTGAAGCTGTTACAGTAAGTCCAGGGGAGGGCCATGAAGATGATCAGATGCCGGAGCACCTCTCCTATGAAGACAGGCTGCACTTGTTCAGCCTGGAGAAGAGAAGGCTCCAGGGGCATTTCAGAGCAGCCTTTGAATACCTAAAGGGGGCCTGTGAGAAAGCTGGAAAGAGACATTTTTCAAGGATGTGTAGTGATAGGACAAGGGGGAATGGCTTTAAATTGCTTATACTGATGACTGCAAACCCTAATGGAATGCCTTTAATTAAAATATATGATTCTTCCTTTGATTATACTGTTCACATCTCAGAGGTACTGATGGATACACACTGCATACCACACGCTGCAGTCAATAAGTAATAGGTTGTTGCCAAGACTTTACAACTACCAGCACCTAACCTTTAAATACCTACTATCCCAGCCAATTACAGGGCCAGTTCTAGAAGCCATTTATGTATGTTGGGACTCCACAGAACTAAAGCCACATGTTTTGGTCTAACTGCTAAAAAGCAAAGTGATTTCAGGGACATGGGACACACAGAGAAAATGCTTTAAATCTATCTCGTGCCAGAAAGTCTGTAAAAAAAGCCTTCCCTAAAAAGCTTGAGCACTGCATGATGCTGACTGACAAGTTTTTGGTGTCTTTCTTACTCTAATTCAATGCAGATATCTATTTGAACACATTTGTGAAAGGAGGAGGAGGAAGAAGTAAGGGAGAGACGAAACACACGTACTTACCTGAGGTACCAGGAGGTATGAGCTGTTTCACTAAAGCAGATTTCATTGGTGTTGAAGAGGGAGAGTTGAAACCACTGCTGTAGGGGCTACTGGTATTTGGACTATAGGAGCTCCCATAAGTGACCGCACTGAAAGGGCTGCTGTACAAACTCTGTCTCTTGAGAGCTGTATGAAAGAGGAGGAAAGCAACATATTATACTGAAGGAACCAGTGAGAAATTAATACAACCCTATATGATATCTTCAGTGTGTTTTAATTACTATACAACTCAAGCACAACATTTCAGTTACCAGGAAGTTTTTCAACTGATTTCTTCATCTCCTACATAAAACCATACTATGGAAGGAGCAGCAAGACAAGAAAGCAGCAAATATTTTCCTTATAAAAATAAGATCTAAGATCACTACAACTTCTCTATTCAAAATGCTCCATGTAGGCATTGGGAAGAAGGAACAAAGCAACTTAGAAGACAGCAGTAGCTAAGCTACGCTAACATACATTCTATGCACAATTACATACAGACTACAGCACACCACGAAGTTTAATACACCAGAATTCACAGACCTGTCCAGACCACACAGTATTTCCAGAGTAATGCCAAGACCAGCACCACAGAACTAAGCAATACCACCTACAAAATTCCCCAAAGTATATGCTAGAATGAAAAAAACATTAAACAGGATGAATGCTTCTTTCTATTTCTGGGTACCGCAAACCTACTGAGCACAAAAAACAAAATGACTGCAGGATTTTCCCCTTCTGTGTATCTCCAGTTCAAATGCTTTGGGATTTTTATGTCCATGGGCTTCAATCCCCATATCATCAAATCACAGAATGAGTTGGAAGGAACCTTAAAGAGCACCTAGTTCCACCCCTCCTCAAAGGGCATGGACACCTTTTACCAGACCAGGTTGCCCAAAGCCCCATTTAGCTTGGCCTTGAACACTGCCAGGGATGGGATATCCACAGCTTCTCTAGGCAACCTATTCCAGTGTCTCACCACCCTCATAGTAAAGAATTTCTTCCTAGTATCTATTCTAAGTCTACTCTCAATTTAAAGTGAAACAGAATTGTATTCTAACAATGAACAAATTAAATTGCTAAACATAAAATTGAAAGCTAGAGATCTGAACTTTGTATATATAAATCTAGATTAGATAAAAGATTAAATTGCAGCTCACCCAGCTGATAGAAACCAAACTCTTTAAGGTATGACAGTATTGAAGCTATGCACACATACTACAAACTGTCTAGAATATTCTTAGCAAACTTATGGCAATATGTTAAAGCAGTTCTAAAAAAAAGGCAGAAATTAAGGTACTCAAAGAATATTGTGTAACATTTCTGTTACTGAAAAGGAGCTTCAATTAGTACACTAATAATTAGGCTACTGATAGTAGTGGCCTATCCTGGTTTCAGCACAGAAAAGGAATCCAACTGTAGTTTACCAAAAATCCCTTATTTAGTGTTAAGATTTTTTTAGTTTGTTTGTTCTGACATTCACAAAATATTTCAGGATTTGTGGGGTAGGAAACACAGGAAAGATTACAAGCAGCACTGTGGAACTTTCTGCTAACCTGTATCTGTAAGTAGGCTGGCTGCTGTAAAGGACAGTGTTCTTTTTTTGCTACGAATTAATGTTTCCATATAACCTGCTCCAAACAGCAGCACTGGTGCCCATCTCTTCTACTGCTAGCATTTTCCCCTATTAATACTAAAGATTAATTGTGATATTCTTGCAAGTATCAATCACTGTCAGAAGCATATTCTCAGGTCTATGAAAAAGCAAGAAAAAGGTCAAGTTGCCTAGATACATCATATAAACGATCAAACTTTCAAGTCTGTTCATTTCATACAGAAGCTTCCTGTCACTCTGCTTCAGTGAAGGCTGAATTTTTCACGTTAACCTAAAGGTAAAGAGATTGTGGTACTTATAGAAAATCTCTAATTGGTTCCAAAAAGAAGTTAAACCATGAATGGGATAGTTCACACTTACCCTACTGCTATCCATTCCTAAATACTCAGTAGTATTCGAATTCCCAAACTTATATCATCATTCATACATCCCAGAGATTTGAGAACTTCTCATTGTTTAGAATTTCAGCCTTTGCCTGTAGCATGCTATCTATTATTAACAGACACTCTTCAGGGCAGCATGCACAAAGCACAAGAAGTAGGAAAAGATCAAAAGACAACTCACACTGAAGGCACTTTCACCATTATATGCAAGATTTTCAGAATAAGAAATGGACTTTTCACGTGCTCTACCAGTAATGTTTTCAAATTTTATTAAGAACAATTTTAGTACAAACCAGAATAAAGACTGAATTGTTCCAGAAAAGAATCCAAGCAGGGGTAAAAAGTTACAATCAAACTCAGTATAAAGTTTGTGTATAATCACGTAAAGGAGCTGACAGGTGAGAACACTTCCTGAGACTGCGTTCACATACTCTTAGCTCAAGTCCACCCATTCTAATACCTTCACAGTTAAAAAAAGACAGATCACACATACTGCAAGACTGCAAAAATACAGAAATATAGGGGGAGAACGGACATTAATAGCAAGAAAGTCATGTCACAGCACAGGTTTTTGTTTGTTTGTTTGTTTTGTTTTTTTTTTTAAATAAAAATAGGCTCTAACAAAGATATTAAAGCAAGAAACAGGTGGACATAAAATTCTAATCAGACCTTTAGTGTTCTGCTGCTGGTTTGACATCAAGACCTCTCAGAATAAAAGGGTGAGGAATGTAGTTTTCACTTTCACAGGGCCAAACTCACAGACCTTCTCCAGTTTTGAATGTAACCAACTAATTTGTATCAAGGGAGACTCACAAACCCCAGATTTTCTTTTTTTTTTTTTTAATCTGACTGTGACAAGATCTCACGTTATTTGGGATAGGTGGAAAAGAAATCAGTATTACCTCCCTGAAGTATTGAAGAATTTCAGCGTTTAGTTAGATGACATAAAATAGCTCATCTAGCAGACAAGTTCTGTGTTAAAATACTAACAAGCACTTAATTATGATACTTTAAATAAAAACCCGTATTAAACTAAGAAAACCTCCAAGATCATATGCTTCCTGAAAACTTCTGACCAAACTGCCACTATGCAGGTAGCACAAAACTGACATCCTGACTTGGGGTCTAATGCTTCCTTTCATTTTATTCCTACAGTCCAGAAAATTAACAGAATTAATTACTGTTTGCAAGGCATAATGAAAACTTCAGACAGAATTAAACTGCTGGATCTCACTTTGTTATCTCACAAGTATATATTGGCTAATTCTGACTCTGTTTTAGAATAAATATGTTCAATCCAGTGCCAGTATGCAGGAACTCACCCGACATTGTCTGTTCCAGCCTGTGGATCAGTGACTTTTTAGCACATTCAACATCAGGACTTGGGTAATCCAATACCTGCCTGCACCAAACTAAGGGACTGACACATTTTTGCACTGGAGTCAGTTTCTTCTTTGGGGACGTATACAACCTAAAAAGGAAAAAAAAAAAAAAAAAAAAAAAAATAAGATTAAGAAAGAAAAAATGAGCATAAGATGAGGCATGTAACAAAATACCTAGCATCCTATGCTATTTTTATACTGTATGTACAGTACCATCCAAAATGATAAAGCACAAGTTTTACCTTTAAATTAACTATTCTGGATACAGTATAATACTGATAACATATGATGACCCACTGACTTCTAGCAAGAAGTGATGCCTGTATTGCTACACTTGAATACACTGACTGATATGCCAGGAAAAAACAGCCTCAAACATTTTCAATTTTCAGACACCCTGGGTATATGGACAATTACCCTACGTCACATAAACGTATAAATTGGGATTAATCTCTTCAGATTTAAGTAACATTCACCTGAAAGAAGGAAAGAAAGCGCTATGCAATAAGCAATGGTTGTTTTGCTAAACACAAATTGGTAAGTGATAAGCATCTTACTAGCTGATCTTATTAGACCAGTGCAAAAGTCCACTGAACATTTCCACTATTTCAGTAGCCTTGAACAATAAGTATTTTACTTTTACTTATAATTTGTATCCGAGCACCTGATCCGTTAGTTTTCCTTTGAACACAGAACAAAGGGACCATTTCTGTCCTGAGGGGTACACACTCAAGTATTAAAAACAAAGAACAAGAGATAATGCACACAGAGTGGAGAGAAACAATGAGACCATATTGTTCTGCAAGACATGCTGAGGCCTTTGCCATCAGCATCTTCATTCATTTATTTTTAACATCAGCATTCCATGACTGAAGAAAGAAGTATTCTACTCTAAAGGCTCTAGAAATATAGCTGAAAATTTCTCGCCCCTCAAAAAAAAAGAGATTTAAGGGAAAGTCATAATCAATCACACTCTCAAAGTATTGACATTTAAGCCTTATATTTGGACTAGAATCAAACCTGGAAATGTGCTTCAGCAACAGATAAGAGTGAACTGCAAGATCCACAGCTCTAACTAGAGCTCATACAGAAATGGTTAAACGAGTGTTTCTTGTAGGAGTAATAACAGACTTCATAGTCAAAGTGGTTGCTATACACTAACGCAGGAACATTTGATAGCTTAATCAGCCATGCTCTCATACAAACCAGAAAAAATTCCTGTTTACTTTATGCCAATAACATCAACAACACAGAAGTTATTTTCCATAGAAACTGTCTTTACTTGATTATTAGCTGATCCTTGCTCTGTAATTCTAGAGCTTGAAATCACACTATTTTACAAACAGCTGTAAAAGATTTTTTTAATTATTATCCTTAATGTCTCTTCTTACAAAAGCTTCCCAAGAAGCATGCTTATAAAACCACCACAACATCTCACCCAAAATCTTGACCACTATTTAGAGCACACTCTGAAAGACTCTTCCTTCATAAGCACTGAAATTAGAAAGCTATGTCTGCAAATACAAGAGAGAGGATTTTTATTAGCTGTCATGTTTTCAAACAAAAATTAAGCCATTTGTAACAATGCAAATAGCTACTGCCACACTCTACAGCCCATGTGGCCTTCACTCTGGCCAGTATCATGCTCATCATTACAATTGATTTTTTAGAAATCCTTATAGCCTTCACAGGCACCCTGACTACAAGAAAAGCCGAGTCTCATGTATTTATGGCCCTTAGGATCCTTGGAAAGCACAAGAATCACTCAGTTTTTACAGTTCTATGTGAAAAATTACAAAAATAGCTATACTTGCTACAATTATCTCCACAGAGTTAAAACTAACATTTAACACCTCTTTAATACTTCAAATTTATTGTCTTTTTAGCATTTACTTGCTTGTACTCTTTTCTGTCCTAAGGGATGTTTATGCAATACAAAGAAGCGTTAAAAGCAACAAAGCCAACTTTTGTGCAGCACAAAGTGTGCTGGTAGCTCTCTGTACCCCTGACATGCCTTGTTGCATTTGAGAAGTTCCATGCACATCTGAAGTGTTCACAGTAATACCCAGTATAACAGGCAAGAAAATAAAACTGTGGGTCCTCTCTCAAAGACACACAAAAGGGGTATCTTCAGCAAACCTACCTGACTAATCCAAATGACACTGGGTATTTTAAGCACTTAAAACATTATTTTCCACAATTTCCAATTGCTGCATTTGTTTCACACATAATTTATTTATTGAAGCAGCCCAGGCTCACACAGTTCCCAGTTTTCTACCTCCCTTTCTAACCAAACATAAGTTGCAAAATCTCCTACCTCTTTCCAGTCAACTGTTTTTCTAATAGCCTCTGTTTCACACCTTACATTAAAAAGAAAAATAATAAAACAAAACCAAAACAAAACAAAAAAACCAAAGCAACCCAGAACTTTAGAATATACACACTTCATGCAACTTCACTACCTCATGACAAATATGTGCATTGATACAGTAACACAATGGCTTTTTCAGAAGAGTTTCTTGTACATTCTGCAATTGCAATGAAGACAGGCTGAGAGAGTTGGGGCTGTTCAGCCTGGAGAACAGAAGGCTGAGTGGAGACCTCATAGCAGCCTTCCAGTATCTAAAGGGGGCCTATAGGGATGCTGGGGAGGGACTCTTCATTAGGGACTGTAGTGACAGGACAAGGGGTAACGAGTTCAAACTGAAACAGGGGAAGTTTAGATTGGATCTGAAGAAGAAATTGTTTACTGTGAGGGTGGTGAGGCACTGGAATGGGTTGCCCAGGGAAGTTGTGAAAGCTCCATCGCTGGTGGTGTTCAAGGCCGGGTTGACATAGCCTTGGGTGACATGGTTTAGTGGGAAGTGTCCCTGTCCTTGGCAGGGGGATTGGAACTAGATGACCTTAGGGTCCTTTCCAACCCTAACTATTCTATGATTCTATAGTTAACTTGTTTCTAAAGTCACACGCACAATTCTATGATTCTAAAGGAACACGTACAAATTAAGATGCTGTTCAAGAGAATTTTCTGATGTGGCAGAGGTTAGGGTTAGGGTCATTGGATCATTGGGGGTTAGGGTTAGATCATTGGAACTACATGATCTTAAGGTCCTTTCCAACCCTATTCTATGATTATTATGAAGCAACGATATTAATTTCCCACCTGACAAAGAACAGCCAATCTCAAGTTTTGAAACTGACTTAACTCCACTTGCATTGCTTCATTTGGATTTATAAAACGAAAGATCAAGGGAAAGGCTAAAAATCAGAGCAATGCCTTTACTACTTTTCCTCTCTTCTAAACAGCAGGAAGAAAAAAAGCAGAAAGTAGACCATGAAATGTATATATATAACTAAATGACCTCTGTCATACTACAGTTTGACCCAAAAAAATACAGGTTCTCCTTAGCTGAAGAGCTTTCCTGAAGAGATTTATTCCCATTTGTATCTGTTAATGCATTCTTACGGCAATGCAATGGCACTGACTGGCAACTTTAAGAGTGGGGATTACCAGTATGACTTCATACCTCTCAGAATACTACTAAATCACTTTCTCAAAACAGGAAGTTGAAAAGCATTGAGGAAGCTGACACCTTACAGTTACCACCCCCACTACAAATGGTAACACTACAGAAACCTACGCTTCCATTTCTCCACAAGGGAGTAGTAAAGAGTCTACAGTTCACTGACACACAAATAAAAGTATATAAAAAGAAACCCAGGAGCTTCAATCTATTTTGAAACAGCTTTAAGAAGCCCAGACACCATGATTCTGCTCTCACAGTAATATTCCCTTTCTTCAGCTGTCACTAGTCAACTATGCCAATCTGAAGTTTAAAAGCAGCCAGGGGCTCTCCCGAGTAGTTCCAGGAAGACGCAGCACAAAAACAGCAGAGCTTTTGCAGGATTACTGTCACTACAGGCTCATATGATAACATCAGTCAAATAGGGCAAGCTGTAGCATGTTGCACCAGGACACAGCTGAGTCTGAAAAAGCTTTGAAGAAAGAGGACGCAACATTGAGGCAGGAATGGAATATCTTCCTGGGGATTACCTCACCTGAAGAACACCTCCCAGTGCATTAAAATACAAGAGGTTAGCTGCCACAGGCATGAAACCAGGAGGCAAGCTTCTAATTAGGAAGAAAGGAAGTGTCTTTTTGTATTAAAATCCTTCTATTGCTCGGTGCAAGAGTGAAAAATATGAGTATGAAATCATAGATCTGAATTAGAAAGAAGATGGCAAGTGGAAGGAACTTGTATTAGAGATTGTTTATTTTACCTACGTTAACCTTAAGCAGAAAGTGCCAGTTACAATAGAGGCAATGAAACAAGAGAGTGGACAAAACAGGCTGCAGGCAAAAGCAGGATCAAGAAAGCTACCTGAAGATATGAAGAACTGAAACCTAAGGACAGATCAATAACAAATTCCCCTGAAATACAGGAGGGAAATTCCACAATGAAGTGCCTCTTAAGTCAGCAGATGATAATATTGGACAGCCTTGGAAACAGAGCCTACAACTCAACAGTGCCAATCTAAATTTTAGATCACTCTAAAACTGTCAGGCTATCCTATCTGAAGTAATTTAAATGAGTTAAAATTTAAGATGGATTTTTTAATAAACAGCTACAGGTAAAGAGCTGAAGAGCATCTCTGGCTGTAAAGAAAACAATCCAAACTAAGCTACATTATGGCACATGTCTGGCCCACACATTTCCTCTTTCCTCCTCCCCCACTCCTGCAAAGTTCCTATTCTGCAGTTGTAACTGACTGATTTGGTCAGCCTGTAATTACTGCTTTGTAGGTGTATTTACCTGAATGCTTCCAGTTCTGAGAAGCACCAGCGACAGCAAAATTCAGTTATCTCAAAAATAAGGATATCAATACCACAAAAATGCTTTGACCATCTTATTAAACCTTCATATTAAAGCAGCTCATTTCAATTCCACGTGACTTTGAAGCAGAATTGAGAGTATTCAGAGAGGTTGCAAAATGCAATTTGGAACACAATTACCTTCCTGTCACCAACAATTAAAGATAGTTAGCTGTGCCCTGACTAGTTACTGGAAATTATAGCCATTATCCATTTCCTGGCCTCCAAAGACCATGCAGCTGTCTGAAAGGGATGTTGTAGAATGGGAAATAGGGCCTTCAAAACTTGGAAGACTCCTCTACACTACCATGCAGCTTCCCTTGAACTGTCACAGAAAGTCTGTACAAGTTCCCACTGCTTGAGAAACTTTTCAGAAGAAACTTGTGAGAGCAAATATGCTCTAATATGGTATTGTTGATACTTACATGCAATAGAAAAAAACTGAGAATTTCTGTGTCCTATTAAAAGTGCTCCAAAATACAATTCTGCTTAAGGACTAGGCTTGAGAGCTCTACCAACACCTACAAGAAGTAGAACTGTGAATCATGCCTAAACAAGACATGATTATGAAATAAATTTCAGGAATACCATTAAGACAATAAACAAAATTGGTATCAAGCTTTCATGATACACAAACATGAAGCATATTTAGAAGTCAAGAATATGACAGAAGGTAGAAACGGAAGAAACCTCTCTTTGGGATTTTTCCTCAAGTCCTCAAACACCTGTTTCACAACAAATATGGTCATCTCAAAGACATTAGTCAAATTAAATATTATTTGATGTTACCAGTTGCTTCACTTGATAACCAGGTAAAATCTGCAATCTTTAGTTCTCCTACACGATTGTTTTCATATTATCTTCCTAGCCTGAGAAGACATTATGTAAATTTTGTTTAAAATCAACTTTAAATCAGACTGACATTTAATCTGCCACAAAATGAAAAGCATCAATTTCTCTTTTACTTAGGTCACAGGGCAGGAATTGATCAGAACCTGTCCAGTTTCCAAGATGCCTACCACATTAATACAATGAAACTTTAGCAGTTGAATAAGAAATGCTGCAATGTAACTTCAGCAATAGGTTTTCATTCAGGTGCTGTTCTATCCCAAAACACTCATCCTATATTTTACTAGCTCCCTATGGCAAACTGTAGGGTTCCAAACCAATGTTAGTGTTCAAGGGACATCAAGTAATATGAGATGAACGACAGTCCATTACAGATGGCAATCATGCTTTTATCCTGTACCTCAAAATAACCACTTGGCCAACTAACCAGAATGAATGGCTCAGATGGAAACATAAACAATTAAACATAAGCACCAACTTAATAGAAGTAGCTACTGAATGAGAGTGTGTGTAACAGTAAAAGTACATGCCTTCCATTTTAACATAAAAGGATACACAATCAATCTAAGGTCTACAAAACCACTGAAAATATTACTTTGAGCTATTAATATAAACAACCCACCAATAATTTCACTTCAAACACAGTAACTGCCTTCTGTTTGTAAATGAAGCCAGTCACCTGAAAGCTATTTCAGCCCTACCAAGGAGACTTTAGATGGCACTGACATGAAAATATTGAAACTGCTAGGCTAGGTTTTGTAGCACCGCCATTTAAAGAGGACACAACTGTTCAAAATTTGCTAAGTAATTAGACATACAAAACAGATACACACCAAACCCTGTTCCCTCTCATGCACACACTGCATATAAATTTTAAAGAAAAAAAGCACTGTATGTTTTGCTCACATACAGCGTCCCAGAGAGCATACATGACAGCACAATAAGTTATAGTGGATTTCCAGCACATTAAGTAATTTACAGCAACTGCACACGTGTGTATATTTATCCTGCAATAAACTTAAGACAGCTCATTTTTAAGCATAGCAAGCCACCCTGCACACTGTTAACAAGTTGTCTCAAATGTGCTGTACATCCACACCCAACCTTACCCAGAAAGTCAGGCAAGGAGTTGCACATCATGTCCCACCTCTCTGAAAGTTTCTCCACTCTAGTCCGCCTTCCTGCCCTTTTGTCTTTTTAATTAACTATTAAAAACCTGTTGAGATTCAAATTCTAAAAACTTCAGATTTGATCCAACCTGGTTCAAGAAGAGCTGAATTGGAACACCCATAGAACAGACTACCAAAGTCACTCTAACTTCGTGAAGAAATAATTAGCAGGCCTAAAGCAGTCTCCATGGGACCAAGTACAACTCAGTACTGTGTGCATGTGCATATATGCCTATTTGCAACCCTCAGTACCCTACTAGGAAGAAAGTTGCAGCACTTTAAATGGGATTCAAAAACATACAGCCAAGAAACTCAATCTAAGTTAACTGACATTTTTATTAACATACAAGGATTGTCTCTGGATTTAAGCAACCACAGTGGGGAAAAAAAAAAACCAACAAAAAACAAATAAAAAGAAAAAAACCACCAACCAAATAACACAAAAAGAAAACAAAAAAAAAAAAAAGCAAGCAAGCAAAAATATAAATATAAATGGTGCCAAAGTTCACAAATACTGTAATGCTGTTTTAGTAGCTACTACTGCTACTAAAGCAGCAATATCAAAATTCTTTTCACTTGTTATTAATTCCAGCTAGTGCTACCTTCCCCTTTAATTTTTCACTCTACAATTCTGTCGTGGGTATATGTCTCTAAAAGCGTTTAAAGAATCACAAGCTAAAAATGAGATGATCAACTCCAAAATGTAGACTAAAACACCTACACATCACATTCCAGTACTGATTTCGGTCAGACTATCAACTGTTCCACTTAAACTCATAGTCAAACTTCACAGGCACTAATCTCATGTAAGCATTAAATGTAAAACAATGTAAATTTATCAGTGTTATTACAAGGCTGCAGACAATTTCATAATTGAGTATATTAACACATAGACTGAAGAACACCAGCATTACAGAAAGCAGAGATAAGAACAGAGGTGATCAGCACCCTTCATCATCTATTTTCTCCCACAGAAAAGTCCTTGTGAAATCAAAAGTAAAGATAAACCTAAGGTTCTCTACATAGACAAACAAAACAGGCAAGATTAATCCATTTTTGTGTACAAGCCATGATGCACATTTAGTTTTGTTTCATGTGAGACTTCCTCAGCTGGTAAGTGGTCTTTGACTTCTACACTGGTATAAAAGAAATCCACTTAGTCGTATCACTCTTCCTATTTTCACAGGCTTGTTTCTTTTCAATTGCTTCACTCTGCAAATTTCCACCTTCATTTAGAGCAATAACCTCCATCCATCAAGTGCACAAAGTCATCCAACCCTCATAAGAACACAATCAAAAAACCTCACTCACCCCCCCCCCCAAAAAAAAAAAAAGTATTCAGTGCCTTAACAGTAGAATTAAATACTCTTCAGAAATTCCAGGAGTTTGATTTCCATTTTTATAGAGCAATTTGGAAAAAGAAATTAATCATCAGTCAATCTAGCTAAACCACATTTATCACTAAGTACATAATAAACTGTAGCATGAAAAGACAGGGTTTTTTTAATTTCATAGCCATAGTTCTTCATATGTACAACAGTAAACTTTGCTAAGTGCTTTTTTCAAGGGATCTCTTCTTACTCATTGCCCCACGTCTGAGATTCAAAATTAGTGGTATAATCACTAAAATATTAGGGAAGTAATGAAGGCATGTGATTGTAATAGTCTGCATTGAAGTTTTACTGTCTTTGGATAACTAGAACTTACACAGAAACATCACTGAAGCCATGGCAACAGGTGGCATAAGTAACGTGACAAAACACTTGACACCAGCAAGAGCTCAGCAAACTACATTGCCTGCCCCATGTGTGTCCAGAACTGCACACAAAACCATGCAGCATTTGTATTATGGCTGCCACCATATGCTCTGTTGTGACATTAGCTTCCACTGAAGAGATGCATTATGTCGCCCATGACTTAGGAAATATATGTAATAACGTTTCTTGTCACTAGAATTCATGCCATCCACAAATGAGTCCATTCTGCTTCCAGACTCACTGTGCAAATTTACCATATTCTGTTTCCCTCAAGTGCTATAGGCCAGTCAATTATAAGCCATGAGCTGAGAAGCAAGAGTAGTTGCCTTGCAGATTCACCACCTGAAGATGATGCCTTCTGTTAATTTAGTAAACTCATGCTGTACAAGAATAAACTTATGCTCTCATACTTCTTCAGTGGATCAGGCTGGACATCAGGCAAACGACTTCTCAGAAAAAGCACACGCAGTCTCCTCCCTACAACATTGCTCATGCATGGAACCATTCCAGCATTTTTAAATGCGTTTCTAACTCTGAAAGGCATTTTGGTTTGTTTGTTTTTTAAACTGCATGTTCACTCACAAAGACTTTTGCAGATGAACCTACAACCAGTTCTGACCCAAGTCAGACTGCTTTTGTTTTCCTGCCACTGCATACTCCCCTTGTGTTTCTCTGTTGACACCGTGCTCCTCCCCATCATTTCTTTAACATAGCTCCTCAACTGGTGTCACAAGAAACTTTAAAAAGGCATCTGAAGAACAGCATGCTGTTTAAAGAGAGCAAACCTTGATTCTCAGTAGAAGCTCTTCCAAGTGTAATAAAGAGAAGGTGAACGGCCACCTGCAGGTGTTTCTGCTAGAGCAGCAGGGTTGGCAGTTCAATTAGGAGAGAAGCCATCTAAGGTAAACTGTGGTCCTACATCATTAACAATAAACGAAAACACCTCAGGACGACACATTTATGAGATGAAAGAGTATGTTATATTTGTTGCTTTCAGAGCTGAAAGAAATCAAGACTCAAAACACGCGTGCTGTGCATCTGAAGAAGTGCAACAGTACCTGTGGGCTAATCTTGTACTACCTCGGGAATTTTCCACAAGTTTCTCAACGCCTCCACACCTTCTAAACTTGTGAAAACACTGGCAACTGATTTTGCGCCAGAACTGAAGCCTGCTCCGGTCTCCAAGTGACCCGATGTAGTACTCTCGCTAAGGCCGAACAAAGCACGTAACTGCAGGCCGCCAGAAAGGTGCAATGTTATGTGCAGAAACGAAAATACCCTTCCCCTGAAGGCTTCGGAACCACTTGGAGGGCTAACCCCTCCATCCAGCCCCAAAGGGCGAGGCTGCTTCCCTACACAAAGCTCCGAGACCATCTCTGACACCAGGCACACGCCTGAAAACGGCCCCTTCCTCCCGGGGACGCAGGGGTAAAGGAACGAGCGCACCCCCCAACCTCCTGGCGACGGTGGGGCGGAGGAAAGGCACTCCCCCACCCCATCCCATCCCCACCCCGGCCGCCTCCTCACCAGCCGGTCTCGTCCTCCTCGCAGCCGGCCAACCTCTCCAGCTCCTCCGGCCTGAGCAGCGCCGCGTCGTCTAGGAGGCCGTTGCCGTCCTCGCCGGCCGCGCCGCTGCCGAGCTCTTCGAGGGGCGGCCGCCGGGCGGCGGCCCTGGGG